>PVJL010019131.1:0-14488 GCA_004026885.1 Lyroderma lyra | reverse complement strand
TCTCCAAGAAACACACCTCAGCCATAAGTACAAACACAGACTCTGAGTGAAAGGATGGGATACAGTACTCCAAGCAAATGGTAACCAGAGAAAAACAGGAGTTGCCATACTGATATCTGATGAAATAAACTTCAAGTTAAAAAAGATAGTAAAAGACAAAGTTGGACACTACATAATGATAAAAGGCACAATGTAACAACAAGAAGAGTTGACACTAATTAATATATATGCTCCCACTCAGGATGCATCAAAACATACAAAGAAACTACTAACAGATTTGAAAGGAGAAACTGATGAATCCACAATCATAGTGGAAAACTTAAACACCTCGCCGACAGCCATGGACACATCATCCAAAAAGAAAGTAAATAAGGAAATATGAGCTCTAAGTAACACATTACAGCAATTGGACATTATTGACATTTATAAGACACTTCAGTCAGCAACAACAGACTACACTTTCTTTTCTAGTGTGCACGAAACATTCTCAAGGAGAGACCACACGCTTGGACACAAAAGTAGCCTCAGCAAATTCAAGAAGATCGAAATCATACCAAGTATATTCTCAGGCCACAAAGCTTTGAAATTGGAGTTCAATTGTCAAAGAAAGCAGGAAAAAAAACACATATACATGGAGATTAAACAACAGCTTATTAAAAAAGGACTGGATAAAAGAACAAATAAAAGATGAGATTAAAAAATATATAGAAACTAATGAAAATGAAAATACAACATATCAGAATTATTGGGACACAGCAAAAGCGGTAATAAGAGGGAAATTTATATCATTACAGGTCTATCTTAAGAAACAAGGAAAATCATAAGCAAACATCTTAGCATCCCATCTTAAAGAATTCGAAAAAGAAGAGCGGACAAAACCCAAAGTCAGCAGAAGGAAAGAAATAATAAAAATTAAAGCAGAGCTAAACCAATTAGAAAACAGAAGGACAATAGAAAGATTAATATAATGAAGAGCTGGTTCTCTGAGAAAGTCAACAAAATTGACAAGTCCATGGATAGACTAATCAAAGGACAAAAGGAAAGGACAGAAATATCCAAAATTAGAAATGAAATGGGAGAAATTAGCACTGATACCATAAAAATACAAAGGATTATAAGAAAATATTATGAAAAACTTTATGCCACTAAATTTAACAACCTGAAAGAAATTGACAAGTTTCTAGAAACTTTGAGCCTACCTAGACTGACTCAAGAAGAACTGGATAATCTAAATGGACCAATCAATAGCAAAGAGATTGAAATTACTATCCTTAATCCCCCTAAAGGCAAAAGCCCTGGACCAGATGGTTCTACCAAGCATTCAAAGAAGAATTAGCGCCTATCCTCCTCAGACTCTGCCAAAAATTGAAGAGGAAACAATACTTCCTAATTCATTCTGTGAGGCCAACATTACCCTAATACCAAAGTCTTGCAGAGACAACACACAAAAAAAAGAAAACTATAGACCAATATCTCTGATGAACAAAGATGCAAAATTCCTAAACAAAATATTAGCAAACAGAATACAACAATGTATCAAAAAGATCATACATCATGATCAAGTGGGACTCATCCCGGGAGCACAAGGATGGTTCAACATACGAAAATCAATTAATGTGATACACCACATAAACAAAATCAAAGATAAAGACCATGGTGATTTCAATTGATGCAGAAAAGCTTTTGACAAGATACAACATCCATTCATGACCAAAACACTAAATAAAATAGGTATAGAAGGAAAGTATCTCAACATAATAAAGGCCATATGACAAACTCTTGGTTAACATCATACTGAATGGGGAAAGCTGAAACCTATTTCCCTAAAATCAGGAACAAGACAGGGATGCCCCCTGTCACCACTGCTATTTAATATAGTACTGGAAGTTCTAGCCACAGCAATCAGGCAAGAGAAAGGAAGCAAAGGTATCCATATTGTGAAAGAAGAGGTCAAATTTTCACTATTTGTGGATGACATGATCCTTTATATAAAAAATTCCAAAGATTCCACCAGGAAATTATTAGAAATAATTAATGAATATAGTAAAGTCTCAGGATACAAAATCAATGCACAAAAATCAACAGCATTCCTATATAAAACCAATGGATCCTCAAAAAAAATGAGGGAGTCAATTCTCTTTGCTATCAGAACAAAAAGAATGAACTACTTGGGAATTAACTTAACAAAGAACGTGACAGATTTATACACGGAAAACTTATAAGACAGTTTTGAAAGAAATTGGAACAGACTTTAAGAGGTGGAAAAATATCCCCTGTTCATGGATAGGAAGACTTAACATTGTTAAAATGCCCTTCTCCCCAAAGTAATCTACAGATATAATGCAATACCCATTAAAATCCCACAATCATACTTTCGTGAAATAGATAAAAGAATTATTACATTTATATGGAACCATAAAAGACCACAAATTGCCAAAGCAATACTATATAAAAAGAACAAGACTGTTGGCATTACACTTCCTGACTTCAATTTATATTACAAAGCATCAATAGTCAAAACAGGTTGGTACTAGTAGACAAAACAGAAATATAGACCAATGGAGTAGAACTGAAAACCCAGAAATAAACCCACAAATTTATGGACAAATAATCTTCGATAAAGGAGCAAAAAACATACAATGAGGAAAAGATAGCCTCTTTAGTAGGTGTTGCTGGGAAAACTGGAAAAACATATGCCAAAAAAATGAAACTGAGCTGTGAACGCTTTCCATATACAAAAGTTAACTTAAAATGGGTTAAAGACCTTCATATGAGACCTGCAACAATAAACTGTAGAGAAGAAAACATTGTTACTAAACTTATAGACCTAGAGCTCAAGGAAGACTTCATGAAACTTACCTCAATGTCAGGGGAAGTAAAAGCAAAAATAAATGAATGAGACTATATCAAACTAAAAAGCTTCTGCACAGCAAAAGAAACCATCAACAAAGCAAAGAGACAGCCAACTCAATGAGAGAAAATATTTGCAAATAACAAATCAGATAAGAGTCTAATATCTAAAATATATACAGAATTAATAAGACTTAACAACAAAAAAATAAACAACCCAATTAAAAAGTGGGAAGAAGAACTAAACAGACACTTCCCACGAAGAAATACAAATGGCCAGCAGACACATGAAAAAATGCTCATCCTCATTAGCTATCAGGGAAATGCAAATCTAAACCACAAAGATCTATCACCTCACACCTGTTAGAATGGCTGTTATCAACAAGACAAGGAATAACAAGTGCTGGAGAGGATGTAGAGAAAAAGGAACTCTGGTACACTGCTGGTGGGAATGCAAATTGGTACAACCACTGTGGAAGACAGTGTGGAGGTTCCTCAGAAAATTTGGAATGGAGTTACCATTTGACCCAGCAAACACACTTCTGGGGATCTACCGAAAAGACTTGAAAACCTTTATCCGCAAAGACTATGTACCCCAATGTTCATCACAGCGCTGTTCACAGTGGCCAAAACATGGAAACAACCAAAGTGCCCTGTGACAGATGACTGGGCAAAGAAGCTGTTGTACATATATACAATGGAATATTACTCAGCTATAAGAAATGATGAAGTATTGCCATTTCAAACAAAATGGGTAGACCTGGATATCATCATGCTTAGTGTAATAAGCCAGACAGAAAAAAACAAAGAACTGTATGATTTCAGTCATATGCAGAATATAAAACTGAAAGCAAAAAAAAAATTTACAAACAAACAAATAATCCATGGACACATTCAATATTTTAAAGTTTATTTGGGCATTAGTGGGTTCAGGGGAGGAGAAATGAGAGGGGGGTGGGAGAGGAGGGAGGGGGAGCTAAATATATGGTGATGGAAAGAGAATTCACATTAGGTGTTGAACTTACTCTACAACAAGTTGACAACACACTGTGGAGCATATGCCTGAAACCTATGTAATTCTTTTTAACAGAAGTCACCCCAAAAAGTCTAACAATAAAATAATTGAATAAATATGAATTTAAAAAATACATATGCTTAAATACTTTTCTATTTTATGTACAACTATATAAAGAAAGGAATGTTTTAAATACACAGTATACATTATTTATGCTGCACTAATATAATTCAGTGAAACGTTTAAAATGTAATTGCACAGGGGCCATGCTAATCTCTATATCGTGGTAAGAAGAGAGCTACATATAAACAGAATTCCAGAGATCTGCAGAATGTCCACATGTAAAAAAAAATAATAATTGCAACATGTATAGAAACATTTAAAGCGTAGTGTTTGGCATTGTCATCATTTTTTTTTTCCTGAGGCTTTTGTACCTACTCTAAAAGTCCTTGTAGATCCACTTAAAAAATGATAAATGGGGAGATCCCTGATGGTGTAGTGGATTAAGGCTTCATCGCTGGCATTGTCAGCGCTGCGGCCTAAGTTCGATTCCCGTCCAGGCAACAATCCACATACCAAAGAAAAAAAATGATAAAGGGGAGAAAATCCTTTACTCTAGAAATTGTAAAAAGCAAAGAGAACTTGTGCTGGAATATTTGCAAGTAACAATAGGCAATTTTGAAGGTATTTTTTAAAAGATGAAGCATCGTCGCAAGAAAATAGATTGTAACATATTAGAAAAACCAGATGTACATTTGAGAATGCTAAAAAATGTAAGGATATGCTTAAGTGATCTACTAATTAAAAGTGAACATGTACCATTAAAAGTAACCATAAAGAAAAAAAGCAGTTGATACAAATTGAATCCATCTTTTAAACTGTTGTTAATATTGCATATTTGTAGAAGTTACTGCCATGAACTGAAAATAATCAGTTCTATATAATGAAATAAAGAGGGAATAATCACGTTTAGTAAAATGGCAAATTAGAGTTCTCCCATTTCAAAAAATGTATAGTAAACAGAATATTTTGTTCTATGTATCTAGTTAACAATGATGCTTATGAATAAATATATTTACAGTTTTAGACACTACACACAAGTGAATTAATTTTATATATTTAAAGGGGAATGTAATTTGTTTCATAGTTCAAATTTTAATACTTAATTTTTGGAAAATGTGCATAAATAGATTTTTGGCCTAGATTCACATTCTTATTAAGATACCAGAATGTGCCCAGACTTTAATTTGAGACTACTCTGGGTTCTGGGTGTACCCTCCCATTCCCTAATTCTGAGGGCCCCATCACTAGCTTATCAGGTGACCTGCTTGGGTCAATTGCAGAGCTTGTCATGGTTTCCCTGGTAGCTTTGCAGTAAGATAGGATTATTCGTGTGATAACATTTCAGAAGTCATCTAGGAAGACAGGACATCTGCAGTGTGGTCATTTCAGACACAAGTGTTCATTCTTCCCTGACTTGCTGTGCCCACACCCTGTCCAGAAACCCCTTGGGACTGTGGGGAGTAGCTAGAACTGGGGTCTGGCCGTGTCTGGGATGTGGGATATGGCATTAGGCTGACTCCCAATTTGGTGAGGTCTCCTGTTGCTTTTCACATTTCTGTTCCTCGTGACCTCAAAATGTGGGAGAGGGAAGATTGGAGAACAAACGCACTCTCTGGTACAAGCAGCTTCTGGGTTGGCTATTGTTCAGAGCCCACAGTGGGAATGGGACAGCTCTCAGTGCTCTATGCTTTCTCCAGGATTTTAGGAGTGGTGTCTACCATCCCCTGCTCATCGGGTTTAGGTGGTCTCTGAGGCTGATTTGGTTTATAGCAAGACTTCTTAAATTTTCCAGATGTTGGAGGTGTGGGCCTGTGTCCCCTGGGCAGACAGGCCCTATGTGAGGTGGCTTTGTGCCTCTCCAGGGTCTCCTGATGGTGACAGTTTCAGAGGCTTCCTGGCCCACCAGTGTTTGACCACATGTTGTGATCTCCTTCACTATCCCTGGTTCTTAGAATAATATGTGCGTTTTAGGTAGGCTGTACATCCTGAAAGTCTTTTGTTGCACCTTTGAATATTGAAAAGCTGGAGCACTTGGAAAGAAGTCTCCTAGAAATATCTGAGAATGGGATGTCTGCCTTTGTTTCCCTCTCTACCTTGGGAGTGACATTTACACAGCTGGCTCCACTAATTCAGTTATATAATTGAATGGAGATGCTTTTCTTTATATAAAACAAATATTGGGAGTTTACATTTCAGGAGTTTACATTACATACCTATGTGGGTGGTGTTAGGGACTCACTGTATGGGTTAAGATCTGTTCCCCTTAAGTTAACTTGTAATTGACTGAGAACTGTAGGAGCAGCAGGAACAGCTGGTAGCACCATAAAAAAAGTGCAGGGAAGGCAGACTTTTTCAGGCCCCAAATGAGGAAACCTTGCAAAAGTACAAAGACCATATTTCTTGTCCTTATTTATCATGGAAAGGAAGGATGCACATCTATTTTATCTCTGAGCCTGTGTACAGCAGGGAGGCTGCCAACTACCCAAAGGCTGACAACAAGCAGGTCATGCCTCTGTCCCCGGGCTCGTCCACAAAATCAGAGGCCCCGGACCACTGCCAAGTAACCATGGTCTCCTCTTTTGATCCTGGAAAGTTGGAAGTGCCCCTCTAAAATTTTGCTCTGCCTCTGCTTTTTTGTGAAACTTGTCTCATGTCCCCATTGAGTAACCTGACACCCTCGCCTGTGCCTGCAGGGCCTTCATCTCCTGCCAGAACAGGCCCCAGACCCCAGGGGCTTGAACCAGCCTTCTCCTGGAGTCCCAGGAAGCTTGCTGCCTGTGCAGGGGTGCTGGACAGGGGTGGACGAAGGTTCTTCTGCTGTTCCCCTTTAGAAACAGAAGGTTGGGAGCATCTTCCAGAATGCAGAGCCCAGCTCCAGAAAGCCCAAGCACCTTTGGGTCTTTGAAGATGATTTCTGTGCCCTCTGAAATCCTCACAGATATTTTAGTTGGATTAACACTAACCTCAGGCTCTCATTTTGAAAGATGAGTTTTACTGTAATGTATTTGTACAAATTTAACATAGGCCCCTTCAGCTTTTCACCTTCCCCCAAGGATGACGTGAGGCATTGGATCAGCTATCTCCCACTTGCCATTTACTTACCATGATGCAACCCTTCTTGAAAGTGCTAAATGTTTAAAATTTAAACATGACACTCTGAAATCTGCCGTGATACCTACCAAGGTAATTGTATTCACCCTGTTGTATTGGCATTGGGAGGTGGGGATTGGCTCCCTAAAAGCCGATGTCAGCCTGTCACTGAAGGTGCAGGACCTATCACTACAGGTGCAGGATGTCTTCCTGTTTCCCCTTCTGATGAGCACCCAGTGCTTCCGCCCAAGTTTCCTGACCCCTCTTCCACCCAGACCTTAGGAAGTCTCGTCCAACAAAAAGTGACAATGATTGTGTGCATTTGTGGAATTTTGGTAATCTGTCAGGTCTTGTCACACTTTA
The DNA here is from genome assembly GCA_004026885.1 of Lyroderma lyra. Taxonomy (NCBI): domain Eukaryota; kingdom Metazoa; phylum Chordata; class Mammalia; order Chiroptera; family Megadermatidae; genus Lyroderma; species Lyroderma lyra. The sequence goes on along the minus strand of PVJL010019131.1, from coordinate 7,107 downwards.
TTTTTAGAGAAAAACACCTATGATGAGTATGAAACTGACCTCGGGATCACAGCCATCACCCTCTGTGACTTCCAGGGTGGTGAGAAACCCACAGTTGTGCATGGGGATGGGGCTAAGTACCATTTCCCACTTTCATGCTTTTTCCATTAACTCATCTTGTAAGAATCTGACAATGTTATTAGCTTTTTAAATATAATTTCTTTTAAAACAATTTCAGTTATACAAATTCCATCTCACTTCATGTATAGATATACGCACACACCCATTACCTTCAGCCTTTTTCTGAACCATGTGCAGGTATAGTGGCAGGGGTGCACAATGCCCCCTAAAACCCTAGCTTGTATTTCCCCATACCAAGGACACACCCCCCATAAAAGCACATGACACTTTCCAAGTGAGAAATTCACCATGTCTACAGGCTGGTCACATTTTACCAAAAACACCTCTTGTCTTGTTTGGACTAGCATCTTTCACTTCCCTGTCATCTCTGGTCCCCTCTAATCTGGAACAGCCCATGGTTTCTGCCTGCCCTTCAGGTTTTTGGTGCTTTTCCTCTGGGTGACCCACAGCCTGGCTGAGGCCCTGCTCATGGCAGGGAGTCTCGTGCAATGGAGGCTGTCACACCACTGAATGTTGGGGATAAGAGGTGCTCACCATGGCAACCTGGGGAGTGCCTCCTTGAGGAGAGAAGGTGAAGATGTTATCACTGCCTGAGCATCAGAGTGAAACTTTGACTTATTAGCTACATATAGCTACAAAGTTGCAGAGTTGTGGGAGTCTTTAGTTCACACTTAAGAACTATATGCGTGGTCGCTTATTTCAAGATGATGTGTGAGGTGATGCTGATCATCAGTGAAGAAGAATGCCCCTCAGAAGAAAGTAGGATCCATGGGTCCATCTCCCCTTCATATCCAGATGCATATCCACACTGTGAGCAGTGGATGGAGTCCATGGTGCTGGAGCAAGGCTATCTTCTTGACAAGCTTAGATAGACTCAAGAGATGCCGGCATTAACCCAGCTGAAATGACACGAGGTTGGACACGAAAGAGATTCCCTCCAGAGGCAGCTCAGTACTGCACTGCTACAGTTACACATGCTCTGCACATTCAACTTGACATTTTTTTCCACTAAGTTTTCTTCATGTTGTCATTTTCTATGGCTTTGGTATTTATTTATCTATCTATTTATTTATCATTTTGTTTTAAAAATAATCATTTTTACTTACATTTGACATAAAATATCATAATGGTTTCAGGTGTACAACATGATGATGAGACATTTCTATAACTTACAAAGTCATCCTTCCAATAATCCTGGTATCCATGTAACACGATACATAGTTATTACAATATTACTGACTGTACTTTACGTCCCCATGACTATCTTGTAACTATGAATTTATACTTCTTAATTTTTTTCTCTTTCACTGGCCCTTCCAGCCCTCCTCCCATCATCCTAACAAATCTAGTACCCATCTGACACTATTCATTGTTATTATAATAACATTGACTATATTCCTTTTGCTAAACCTACATCCCCAGAACTATCACTTTGTTTAACAATCAATTTGTACTTCTTTATCCTTTCCTCTTATTTCAACCATTTCCCCACCCCTCCTCCCATCTGGCAACCATCAAAATGTTGTTTGTATCTATGAATTTCTTCCTGTTTTGTTTGTTTATTTTCTTCTTTAGATTCAACTTATCAGCAAAATCCACTTACATCTATCTCTGTCTGACACTTCACTCAGTAAAACAACCTTCCTTTTCTTTTGATTAAAGTTTTAATCCCTTTAAATTCAGAGTAACTGGTGAAAAATATGTAGCTATTGTCATTTTATTATTTATAATTTTGGTTTTTGCTCACGCCCATCTTTAAAAAGTCCCTCTAAGCATGATGATCTCCAGGTCCATCCATTTTGTTGCAATTGGCAATATTTCATATTTTCTTATAGCTGAGTAATACTCCATTGTGTATATGTACCACAGCTTCTTTATCCAGTCACCTGTTGCAGGGCATCAAGGTTAGTGAAATAAGCCAGACAGAAGAAACAAAGAACTGTATGACTTCACTCATATGCATAATATAAAACTGAAAGCAAAGAAAAAAGAAATGAACAAACAAACAAATAACCCATGGACACAATCAATAGTTTAATGTTTATTTGCGGATGAGTGGGTCAGGGTGGGGAGAAAGGGGACGGGAGGGAGGGAAGCTAAATATAAGGTGATGGAAAGAGAAGTCACATTAGGTGGTGAACTTATTATATTACAAGTTGACAATGCACTGTAGAATTGTATGCCTGAAACCTATGTAATCCTTGCTAACAGACATCACCCCAATAAGTCTAAATATAAAAATGAATTAAAAAAATAAAAAATTAAAATTCCCTCTAACATTACTTATGTAATGGTATTGGTTTGGTAATGATGAACTCCTTTAGCTTTATCTTGTCTGGGAAGTTCTTTAAATGTCATTTAATTTTGAATAATAGACTTGTTGGATACATTAAAAAATCTTGGTTGTGGATCCTTCATTGTCATCACATTAAATATTTTGTGCTAGTGCCTTCTGACCTGCAAAGTTTCTGGTGAGACATCAGCTGACAGTTTATGGGCACTCACTTTTAAGTTACTAGTTACCTTTCTGTTACTGATTTTAGGTTTCTAAAAGTGTTGAACTTTCGATGTTTTAATTATGATGTGTCTTGGGGTGGGCCTGTTTAAATCCAACTTGTTTGGGACTCTTCTGTGGTTCCTGGGCTTGTATGTCTATTTCTTCCACCAGGTTACAGAAATTTTCAGTCACGATTTTGGTGTTGATATTTGTAGATGAGTATTTAATGTCATCATCTGTTAAATGGTTCTGGTATTGTAAGTCACATATACATGGAGTTCCTGAGGGTTAGCCTTCTGTAGTCCCTGAAGATACCACAAATTTTTTGTTCCTTTCTTTGAGGCATCAGAAGGAATTGCCTAGATTTGGGATAGTGCTCCAAAGTGTTTGAAAATGGGCCATGAAGCACCTGTAGGGTGCCTCTCAATCTGTGGCCTTAAGCCATTTTTGCTAAATATTTATTTCCCATGTATTGTATCCTGTACTATTTCCAGGATCCTAATAAAATATAATGGGCAAAAAGAATTGATTTCACAGGAAAAATATTTTACAACACACATTTATCCAAACACCTATGCTTTGTAAATCTTACTTGTTTCAGGGACTATAATAGAATACTGATGATGGATTCCATTGGAACTTTCTCCTTGGCAGATGAGAGTTATAAAGCTTAGAATCACATTGAAAGAGTTAACCTAAGTTTATTACATTTGGACCTGTGTTTCAAAATGTCTTCATAAGGATCTGAATGAAGAGTTAATGATAGGTGAAAGGAGAAATTGTCAACTGATATGTAAGGGAAATGGCACAGGGCACCTTACAGAGATACTAAGGTTACTTGAGTGTTTATGAGCTGTCTAGGTGCCATTTTACTTCTTCCTAAAAGGTGCCCTTGTGGTGATTTTAGGTAGGCTTGAATAAGCGTACGATATGTCTGCAGTGGGAAATTAGTAAATGAATCATTACTGGCCTTAACGCATTTCTTGGTTTTAGTCAGGTTTTCTGAAAGATTGATAAGCCAAACACTTGGATTTTATTTTAGCAACTCTAATTTGATGTTAGTGCTATAATGTTCCCTTTTATTGGATGAGAGAATCACTAAAATTTTTCTTTTACAAACCTTCTAAATTACCAAGTTTGTTCAGGTCAGATTTTATTACCAGAAGTTTAAAAAAATTGGCCAAATTATTTCTTACCTGGATTTAATTGTGTCTTTACATCTTTTCAGTTGGATGTGTGTTTGTCATTGTATTTAAGATAATCTGAGGAACATGTACTGAAGTGTAATCCATACGCATTTAATAGGGTAGTTATTAGAAAGCAAGAATACAAGGACATAACCAGGAATGGACATGAGTTTTGTACAGTGCAGTCTGGTGCAATGAAGGCTGTCATGCTAGGCACAGTTGGGGTGAGACACTTGCTCATCATGTGGGTAGACAGCACAGGGGTGGGGGGTTTGTTGGTAGTTTCAGTGACCCCCCCCCCGAGCTTTGGTCTCACTGCTCTGTCCACAGCCACCTGGCCTGCACACCCTCTTGTAACCCCCATTTGGGTGGACTTTGGGCTCCTTAAATTCCCCATCAGCCAAAAATCATCTTGTCCACCAGTCAGTCTCTCCTGCTGTGAATGTGGCAGTTTCCCAATAGTCAGGTGGTGGGAACCCAAGGAGACAGCTCTGCCCCTTCTCTGCACTTCTCTCATCCTGGTGGTCTCTATAGCCTGTGGAGAGGACCTCTCCTTTCTCTCAGAGGCCACCTCCAAGGTCTGCTGGTGGGATGTGGATTCTCTTTTCCGTAGACCTATTTCCCCCACCTGCTGTGCTGAGTTGGGTGTGCCCCCTCACATGCACACATGTTGTTTAATAAAACTCCTCCGTACACACACCACTCTCTCAGAGAAAGCCTTCCTTAGTTACCTGTCTGCTGCCTCACTCTCAGTGCTAGCTACTGCTGAGGAGTCTGCTCACTACATTTTGGAGAACCAGTTTTGCCCAGTATGTAAAGATCCTCAAAACTGCTCATATTCTGAGCTAGCAACTTTCCTTCTGCTCAGGAAATATTTCTTAGCTGGAGGGAATTTTATGCATAATGTGTTCACTGTGACAGCTTACTGTATATACATTTTTTATTGATTAGAAAATTGGAGGAGTAATAATAAATGCCATTTTTAAGTATACGTGCTGTGCAGTTCCCAATTCCACAGGGAGTTAGCATCTCTCACTTTTGCCTCCCAGTCTTACATCACTTCCCCCCTGTTTTTGGCATCACTTTTGGAGGAATATTATTTCCAGTGGTTCACCTTTGTGGTTAGAGGTCGGGTCATTGGGCTAAGGCGGATATTGCAGACCACTCTCTGGCTACCTCTGCACTAGCTCTGGAACCTGTGGATGGTCATAGAGAGCCTGTGCCCCAGTGACCTCCTTTGTCACTAAGGTCCCTCCCTGTCACGTTATCACCCATCTGAGTGCCTGCTCACCACAGTTCTAACCTTGGACGTTGCCAAGTGATGACTTTCCAACTCTTGTTCCTCCATTTATTACCAAACTTACTCTTCAGCAAAATGCATCCCACTTTGTTTGTTATCTCTCTCTCTCTCTCTCTCTCTCTCTCTCTCTCTCTCCCTCTCTCTCTTCCCTCTTATCAATATGGACACTTGGATCTGTATTTAGTCAATGTATTGCAATCAAATATGAGCATTATTCCTTGGAATAATGGTCATATTGTCCCCCTCAGGTTGGTTCCTGTGTCCTTTGAACAAGGCTCTATTAGTATTTGAATGCATCATTGTCATCTAACACAATGATTTGCGCTAGGCCCATTTTGTTTTTCATGCCAGAGCCCTGAAATCATTGACCTGAGGAGCCCTGTTTTCTTCTGGTGGGAGTGACATTTAGAAATCAGCATCTGAGAGTTACGTGTACTCAATCTTGTGGCCTAGTTTCTATTAGGTCCTGTCAGGGGACAGAGTTAGACAGAAATGTTCCTAATAAGAAAAACCTACATCTCACATCGATGTTTCTTTTACAAATTAAAACTCAGTTTTATTTCTTAGTTTATGTTGTATTTCTTTTCTTCCATGAACAAATTTGATTTGTAATGATATTAGCATAATTTTTATTCTATGATATACATAAAATTGTTTCAAATTTTTACTACCACATTGTTATAATCATCCTACTTAGAGAAGTTTTATAATATTTTTGCCATTGTTTTGGGTGGTAGAATAAATCTATTTCAAGAATAAAGGCCAGTTGACCCTTGAACATCACGGGGTCGAAGAACACAAGTACACTTACATGCGGAATAGTTTTCAGTGTATACATACAGTACTATAAATGTATTTTCTCTTCTTTATAATTTTTTTTACATTTTCTTTCCTGTAGCTTACCTTATCGTAAGAATACAGTGTGCAGTATAACATACAAAATATTTTAATTGACTGTTCATGTTGGTAAGGCTTCTGGTCAATATTAGGCTGTTAGTAGTTAAGTTTAGGGGAAGTCAAAGTTATATGCAGATTTTTGACTGCATGGGGGATCAGCACCCCTAAACCTACCCCATTTTTGGGGTCAAGTGTATTTAAAATAATGGATTTTAAACCAATGTGAAATAGCATAACCAAAGAAAATTTGATATACAATTAGATTTACTTGTCTTTGTTTGTTTTTAATTTGAGAGTATGTATCTTTCAATTATTTTTTTCAAATACGTGAAACATTTTTATGGTTCAAGAGTCAGAACTGTAGAACAAAGTGTACTCAGAAGTCTCACTCTTTCATGCCCTGCCCACTCACCCTTTGTAGTGGGGTGACCACAGGACATAGTTTGAAGGAGTTTGTGTTTTCCTGTTATCCTGAAGCAATTTGTAAAGGTTCCCCCTTTATCTCTAAGAAATTAAGCAGAGACATGACTTTATTGGACATGCTGATGCTAATTTAGGGATGTGGGCAAAATGTTTCCACTTTGTAGGTTTTCTTTTTCTGTAGCTCTTAGAGTAAGCTCTGGGCTGAATTCTGCACACTTGGCAGGGAAGCTCTGCTTATGGAGTTCTTACTCCTAATGCTCAGAGTCTCATTCTTATTCCAAGGAGGAAGTTTCCTTTTGCTCTAAAATTACAACTGGGAACTTGGAGCCCATCTTGCATTTCCCAGTTTCTCTGCTTTTCAAATGGGCTACTTATCCCTGCTGTCTGTGTGATTTTAAAATTTTGCCAATAGTAATATAAAAATTGGTTTCATGTAGTGGCATGCTGGATATGTTGAATCATGTATGTGAAGGGTAAAGTTCAATGTGAGACCAATTAATATTTCTGACCCATTAATCTCTTGAAATCTTAAGGTGCTATTAAGAAACTAGGGTATGCTCTTCCTTCCATCCTAAAAATAATGGATGGAGAAAATCATGATGAAAGACAGATTCAGTCATGGTATCCAATTTGCCCTATAAAAGAACAGAGATGTGGCAAGAGAATATTATTTTGAATACTCT
>PVJL010019130.1:0-14484 GCA_004026885.1 Lyroderma lyra | reverse complement strand
TGTGGGGGCTGCAAGGGGGGCTGTGGCTCCTGTGGGGGCTGTGGCTCCTGTGGGGGCTGTGGCTCCTGTGGGGGCTGTGGGTCCTGTGGGTCCTGTGGCTGCTGCCAGTCCAGTTGCTGTGTCCCCGTGTGCTGCAAACCCAGCTGCTGTGTCCCTGTGTGTTCCCAGTCCAGCTGTTGCAAACCCTGCTGCTCCCAGTCCAGCTGCTGTGTCCCCGTGTGCTGCCAGTGCAAGATCTGATCTTTTGGCTTTGCTGGGACGCTTCTTGAAGTTGGTGCCTTCCCCTTCAGAGTCATGGGTTCCAGCAGCCATCACCCACCTGGTCCCAGTGCCCCCTGAGCCAGTATCCTCTCCCCCAGCTCCCCCCACCCCTGGAGTCCTATTTCCCGTCCTCTCCATGGCCTAGTGGAGACACTTGTCCTTGACCCCTGCAAGGAGGCTGTGGGCATCTGTGTCTGAGCACAACACGGAGCGCCTCCCAGCAGCTGGACACCTTGCCCACCACCTGGCAAAGACCAGTCCCCGAGTCCTGCCCACCTGGCACCATCCCCAGTGGGGACATTTGAGCCGGGACAGCGCAGGTGTCCCTCAGTTCTGCTCGTTCTGTGGTCACGATCTGCTCCGTCTCTGTTCTTTCGGCCTCTAATAAAGCCCTTGTCCCCCAGCCCTGCTGCGTGTTGCCGTATGTACCTGTCCATGTCCCTCGGGGTCGGGGTGGGGGGTGCATGGGAATAACACCCACGACACACCCAGTTCCTGGACGTACCCTCGCCTCCCAGAGCGTCCCCACTGTTGCGGCCCAAACGCACGTGCGTGTTGTCCACGGCCGGCCCGCTGGGCGGCGCTGACCGAATCGCGGGTACGCGCCCCTCCGTGGTGGGCTGCCCAGCGCCCCGTCCTCCCAGGGCGTGCCCTGCACAGAGCGGACAGCGGCCGTGCCAGGCGGGACCCGGTGCAGGGCGTCCGAGTTTCTAAAACGTGGAACGTGGGTGACACCGGAGAACGTGTGTGACACGGAGAACGTGGGTGACACTGGAGAACGTGGCCGTGTAGAATGCAGACATTTTTGCCCGCGTCTGTGAGGGAATCGTGGGGTGCGCGTTACCCACGGGCGGTGAGAGCTCCGTGTCCACAAACGGTTCCAAGTCCTGTGTGTACGCGTACGTGTACAAGGCGTGACTGTTCGCGTCAGTAATGACATCGTGCACGGCAACAGGCTGCACCACCGTGACCGGCTTTTTATTTTTAAAATTTTATGCATAAAATGTCTTTGTACCTCGTGTCTGTTCTTGTGTTTTGTAATTGTTTGTTACATGAAATTTCTTGTTTAAAAATAAATGCTAACATTCTTTTATCATGCAAAAAGCAAGTACCTAAATATAAACGAATCGAAATTTGGATTTAAAGATGGTAACGCAAGAGGTCTCCCCCCCGAACGTCCGGGCCGAAACACGCGTGTACACGCTGCACAGCAAGCCCCAGGGACCAGCAAGCCACACGCAGCGCAGGGGACAAAAGCACCCCACCACCGGGCCACCCCCCGGGGCGAAGCGCGAATCAGACGCTGGGCTTCCTTTCGCTGGGGTATCCCCCATTCCGGCTCTGGGCTGATCACCGGGCCTCGCCCAGAGGCTGGGCAGTGCTGGCCGGGAGGGACCCGCAGGGCGGTGGGGTCACCGGCAGGCGCAGGAGGCCCGGGGCTCTGGGAGAAGCTACACAGCTAGACCCGAGGCTTCCGCGGGCGACGGGAGCTCTCGGGTCACCTGCAGGCCCTTAGGCCACGATGTCCTTGGAGCGGGCAGGCGTCTGCCTCAGACACGCGGCATGTGCTCCCCAGACAACGATTCCCGAGTTTTGAAGGTGCCTGAGCAGAAAACTAAAGAGCTGAGTCTACAATAGTTGAGGGGGAAATGGAATTCCCCACGGCCTTTCAGAGCCGGGCAGCAAGGGCCCAGCCGGGCTCCGGCCAGAAGTCCAGGAAAGCCGCTCCAGGACCGCTGAGCGTGCATGGAGCCAAGCCCCAGCCGGCCCTGAGGCTGCACGGGCCGGCTCTGTGCCCCGCACCCCAGCCCCTGCACGGGGCGGCCCCGAGGCTGCACGGGCCGGCTCTGTGCCCCGCACCCCAGCCCCTGCACGGGGAGGCCCCGAGGCTGCACGGGCCGGCTCTGTGCCCCGCACCCCAGCCCCTGCACGGGGAGGCCCGGGTGGCCCTTAGGTGACACCAGCCACAGTGCGCTAGCCCTGCAGTGTGAACACGGGGTACACACGGAAATGACGGGAGCCAGGGGACAGCGGATGACCCCTCACACCTGCCAACTCGGAGGCTTGCACCTCGTGAAAATAACCTTCAGAATGTAGGTGAGATGCAGCTGTTTTCGGCCGAGAGGCGCCGTCGCACGGGAAATGCCACCGCACGTCGTTCTGGCTGCGGGCGGGTCACGGCACGGGGCCGCACGGGGCCTCCGAAAGAACCGGCGTTGGGAGGGAAATGTGCTGGGCAGCGCGAGCGAAAACTAACTGTTTAAATCGCCCTGTTAACGCCCGCAAGGTGTCTAACACGGGGGGAAGCACAGCACGGTGGGGCGCGTGGGCTCCAACCCGTGCAAGCCTCCTGGCCGGTCACGGAGTCAGGACAGGACCAGCGGCCAGCCATTCCGGGGAGGGACGGGTAAGCGTTAGCGAGTGACCGTGTAGTAACTCAGCGGTGCCCGGAAGGCAGCCAAGGAACAAAAACTCTGGATAAACTCAAAAGAGGACGGGGAAACAAGGGAGAGGACGCGGGAGAGGTCAGAGGAGGAGAAGACGAAAGGCAGCACGACGCGGACAAGGCCGGCGGCCGGCCATCTAGCGGCAGCTCCGATGAACACAAACCGTCCAAACACTCCCACGACAGGCAAATGCCGGACCGGGAAGTTCAATGGACACTCGGACGCATGCTGCTCACTGAAGACGTGCTTTAGGCGTTCGGACCCGGAGGGGCAGAGGAGACAGAACGATGGGGAAGGTTGTGGGAAAGGCCGGCGCAGCTACGTCGCTACCGGGCCGTGTGGCTCCTGAGACACAGCGCTTCCTGGAGCTAGCAGAGTATCTCAGGACGCTAAGCGTCAAGGCCACAAGGCGATAAGCTCCCTAACTTCCTGTGCACCCTATAACAGAGCTTGCAATTCTAGAAAGCAAACGAGGACCAGAAGAATAGATCGAGCGACCCACCAAAGTAGCTGGGAAGTTTGGTCAGTGCCTCTGAGTTAATCCATCTGGCCGCTCGAACCAGGACGTCAGGAAAGGGACCCCCATGACGACCGGAATCTCACGGAATGTCCTGTGACAGGTGGGAATCAGGCTAGTGCTCAATTGGAGGAAATGTCCTTGTGTTTAATTCCCCAGGGTTCGAATATGGAGCCACAGACTTTGAAACACCCTGTACGTGGCAGACAGCAGCACGGAAATCGGGTGTTTTATAATGTGACATTGTAATGGCAGTGTGACGCTAACACCTACTGGGCCCGTAGTTCCCGATGGCTACGTGGGCGAAAGTCAGCTCGGCACGCATTCCCATCTCAACAGGCTGGAAGGGAAGACAAACAAGCAGAATCTGAACAAAGCAAAGACAGGACGTGGAGGGACGGCAGGAGTCCCTGGCGCTGACACCAGACGTGAAGTGGAGAAGATCGGCCCAGCCAAAGCCTTGTTCTTCACGCAGGTTGAGAACATCCACGAAACAGACCACCGGCGAACGCTGGTCTGAAAGCCATGGAGTGAACGACGATCCCGGATAACGGAGATGGACAATGACACCACGACGTACCTCCCCACGACAGACGCCTAACGTCCGGGCATCCCCACCAAGGTCCACGGACAACTGCAAAGTTTAGATGAAATAAAGAAATGCTTGGCCACGCACCGTGGCCCCTAGAAGAGACAGAAGGCGGGAACGGCCCCACGAGCCTTAACGAAAGCAGAAGCCCAGTGCCTTCGAGAGTGGACCCTTCCCGATTTGCAGCAGACAGAACACAGACACCCAAAGACGTCCACGTCCTTTTTTTGGAGTGGTGGCCCCCTGGCTGGGACTCGAACCCAGGCTGCGGCATTGAGAGCGCCGAAGCCCAGCCACTGCACCACCAGGGAACCCTCAGTTGTTGCTTTTAACGTCAACATACAACCTCACGCAGCAAAAGCGAATTTGCAGATGTGACCTCACCAAGGACCTTGCAATGGGGAGGTAACCCTGGATTGTCCCGGTGGGCCCATCGTGACCACAAGGGTCATTGTCGGAGGCAGGCAGGAGGGCCAGAGTCAGAGGAGGAGCTGTGACATCCTAAGTGCAGGGTGACCCCAGAAATGTGGCCAGCACCTCGGAGCTGCCGACAAGCCGACTGCTCGCCTGCGGGACCTGTTCTGCACTTGCGACCCCAGCACCGCGGGGAGTACACGTGCGTTGCTGTAAACCACCGATGGTGCGGTAATCTGGTACAGCGACCACCGGAGACCATGGGAGACCAGTCCGCAGGCCCTTCAGAAACTCTTTCAGAGAGCAGAAAAGAGGGAAAGCTTCCCAATCTACTCGCATGCCACGAGGTGAAGAGTTCACACGAGACACGAAACCTGCAGAAAGCCACAACCAGAAGGTCCAATCGGATGCGGAAACAGCTCCTGAGCAGATGGGAGAATCTAACCCAGTACCAGCGACGTGTACGTGTGTGGTCAGCCTGCCTCAGGGACAAAAGGCAGTGACAGGGCAGTGGCTGCCCAGGGTAGGAGTGGGAGGAAGGCGCCGGTGCCCTGATTAGAGTGACCGTGAGTGAGTCTACGCAGGTTAAAATTCACAGGCCTGCGCCTGATTCGAAAGGCTGCATCTGTCGGGGACGTGGGGAGATGGGCCCCCGTGGGCTGCTACTGGGACTGCAAAATGGTGCTTCCACTGAGAAAGACTTTGGCGGCTCCTCGAGGTTAAACAGCAATCCCCCTTGTGGGGACATGCCCAGGAGGGCTGAGCACAGAGTCTCAGAGCGACACGTGTCCACCAGTGTCCACAGGGATCCCCGCGCGCCCACTGCTCAAAGCTCACAAGCGAACACTCTAACAGGCAGGACCCACGAGACAGAACCGGGAAGACGCCCGGCACCCTGCAGGCGGCGCAGCCTCTGGGCAGCGGGGCAGGCGAGGACGGGGCCGCCCCTGGACTCGAGGTGCTGTCTTGCTGTTTGGACGGAAAATGCAAAACCTGCTGACACTGTGAGGTCTAGGAGCTGTGTGGATTTGCAACGTTTTTAAAATCATAACAAAAAATCGGGGGAAATCATCTGAAATGTGTTATCAGAAGCCCGTAGAAGAACGCGGCTCGTTGCACTGTTCTTCGTAGCCGAAACCCGGGTGTCATCTGCCATGTAAAACAGAGTTCGAGTCCCACACCCGTCCGCAAAACGCAGACAGGTGTCACCGGCGGTGCAAACCTCACAGGCGTTTCCTCGAGCGAAAAAAAAAGCCGGACGCAACGGAATGCACCCTGCAAGTCCCCGTGTCTGTGAAGCTCCAGAACAGGTGACGTTCCCCGAGGTGCTAGGTCAGGAGGTGAGGGGACAGTTGGCTGGCAAAGGGCACGAGGGGCCCCTCAGGGGAGACGGGAATGCTCCCGGTCTCGTTGCGGGTGGTGATGTCCAGGGTGCACGCAGCTGTCAAAACCACCCCCTTGTTCGCCGGCGTGTGCATTGTGTGAACTCTGCCTTGTCTCCCAAAAGAGAGAAAAGAGAAGTCAGGTGGTGGGGAACGGCACGCGTGGACACGGGTGGAGACCCGGCGCTGCGAGTCACCAGCGCGCGTGGCCGGGTGCTTTGGGAAAGGCCGCCAGCAGAGGGCGCGCGCGCACCGCCGGGACCGCGGGGCTCCCACCCGCCCCACACGCCGCGCGGTCCCGCCCGGGGCTGCCGCCCCGCCACTTGGGCCGGACCGACCCCTACGCGACCACCGCTCCTCCCTGACCCTGCGCAGTGTGCCGCTCCTCTCCGAGGACCTACACAGGGCACACTGAGGCCAGCGTAGCCACGGTCACCTGGGGGGAATGGCGTGCGGACTGCGGGGCCTGCCCCTTGCCCCGCCTGCCATGGCGGCCACTGCGGGAGGCCAGGTCCCGCCAGGAAACCGTAAGGCCCCAGGTCACCCCTGTCACTCCACACCTGCTCGGAGAGGAGATGCTGGCCGCCCCCAAGAGTTGGCCCTAGCTGGGGGCCAGAAGCTCAGGCCCACAGTCAGGCCAGGCACCCACGCGGCCGGCGCTTGGCTGCGGGGCAAGGGAGTGTGGCCTGAAGCCGAGAGGGAATAGAATCTGCCCCCCCCAAAAAAAAAAACTGGAAGGAACCTCAGGTCAGAGCTGGGGACCTTGGAAAGCCACTGTTCTCTCCAGAGTGGGTACCTTCCCACCCCGCTGTCCCATTGGTGCAGAACCACAGGTTTTCAGAGCTCACGTGCATGAGAAATGACCGTTAGGATTATAAAATAATCATGGCCTAAGCTAGTCCCCCGGCCAGGGTGACAGCGTGGGGAAATGCGTGCCACTCACACACCCCGCAGCGTCCAGAAGGGGGCACCATTGGCTGGCCTCGCCAGGAGCTGCCCCGAGCACAGCTGGAGTTCTCAGGGGCCAAGGTCACCCCCAGGCCACATAGAAGCACTGAGCACATCTGGGCTGGGCAGGACAGCTGGCCACACCCCCTCCTGCAGGAGGCCAGTCGGATACCCACCGTCTTGTGCTCCCAACTGGGTTCATCCTGGCACCTGGCAAGGGGAGCAGGCTGGGCTGGGGATCCCCCTCCCCAAAGATGACACTTCTTCTATCTAGGTGACAGACAACCTCATTCTGTGGGTCCTTCCTCACCCACCCCCTCCCAGGACTCAGGATCCCCCACTTTGCATACACAGAGTGTGCCCAGTGTCTGTGCATACACAGAGTGTGCCCAGTGTCTGTGCATACACAGAGTGTGCCCAGTGTGCCCAGGAAGGAGGAAGGCCCTAAATGCAGCAGCCCAGCCCTAGACAGACCCCTTCGCAGCGCTGCCTTCTGGGACACCGTCCCACCCCCCCAAGACGTTTGTACACCCTACGTGCTAGCACTTTCCCCCAACACCCCCCCACACACACACACACAAGTACCTAGATGCTCCTGGGGCAGCAAAAGAGGTGGCCCCACACACTTACTCAGCACCTACTGTGTGCAAAGCTCTGAGGCCCAAGCTCTGTGGCCCCATGCACTTACTCAGCACCTACTGTGTGCAAAGCTCTGAGGCCCAAGGCTGCACAGTGTGGTCAGGAGGGCTGAGTATAGGACAGGGGACGCCCCTCCAGAGCCCTGGCCAGCACTCCCTGGCTGCCCACTGCCCTCCCCCATTACCACTCAGATCTCTGGGTCCAAGTACCCCCCTCACCCCAGAGGGGACTGGCCAGTCGTGCCTGCTATGTTTTTGTGACCCCTCATTCAACCAGCGACGGCTGAGCCCCCTGCCCCCATGGGAAGGGGCTGCAGTCCCTGGGGCACAAAGCCCTCTGGGGCCTGCGGTGGCCGTGAGAGACCTGTGTGGGCTGAGGTGCCCGGTGCAGAAAACCCTGGGGAGGGTTAGAAATGTCTGGGCCGTCCGGCCACACCTCCCGGTCAAGAATTACCTTCGCAGCTTTGGGCTCGTCAGCTGCGAGGACAGGGGTCTTTGTCCCCTTTCTCAGAGCTAAGTCCCAGCGCGCAGCACAGGGTCTGGCCCAAAGGAGGCGCTTAGTAAATATTTGGCGAATCAATAGGTGTGGGCCTCGTGCCCTCTCCACCTGGTGACACCCTGGCCCGCTCCGGGTTCAAGGACAAGGTCTCCTCCTGCCTGGGGTGGTCCCTCCTAGCCATGGGCATCCTCAGCCTGCATGTGACCGGTCACTGCTTGCATGTGACCTCCTGGGGTGGCCTCTGGGACGCCCACCTGCTCTGGCGTGTCGCTGGCCCCAACACCTGCCCAAGGTGTCATTACCTATGTTTGCTCCCACTCTGGACTCCTGGTGTCCAAGCCTCCGGCTGGTTGTGTTCCCACAGTGACCGGCTGGGGGCGGACCCTCGAAAGGCTTTATTGGGAGGGACAGCACGCTCGGGGTGGGCCCCGGTGAGCGCTAGAGAAGCCGGGGGAGACGGCATTTGACTGGAGGCGTCAAGGGCTGGAGGTCATCGGTGGGGCAGGGGGGAACAGCACTGCACTGGCCGTGTCCCCCACCCCCTGACTTCATGAGATGTGTGACCCAGGCAAACCATTGCGCCTCTGAGCTTCAGATTGCCTCCGGCGCCAAGTGGAGACCCCAGTTCCCACCTCCGGGACCCGCGCGAGGGTGAGCGTGGACACTGCAGGGGAGCGCTGCGCAGGGTCCGGCGCTGGCGACGCCTCGCACGGACAAAGGCTGCGGGGGGCGGAGGGGCGGCGCCGGCTCCGGATCGGCCGGCGGGGAGAGGCCCCCCGCGCGGGACCGGGTCAGCCCGACCCTCCGCGAGTCTGGGGGCAGGGAGGCCGAGGGTCCCCGGGGCGAGGCAGAGCGCTGGGGCTGGGAAGGCTTCCTGGAGGTGGGGGCGCAGGCTTGGCGCGGCCCCTTTAAGAGCGGGTGCCGGGGTGCGGGGCGAGGGCAGAGGGCGGAGGGCGGCGGCGGCGAGCCCGGCCCCCCGCCCCCCGCGGTCGCCGCCTCCCCTCTGCACCCACAGCGGAGCTCCGACTGACGTCACCTGCCCCCGAGCCCCGCGCGCTGATTGGCTGCAGGTGACGTCAGGGGCTTTTTTCTCTCGGCATGACCTCATCCCCGGCAGCGGCCCCGCCCTCCGCCCCGGGCCTGTCACTCGCGGCCGAGCGCGGCGGTGGAGCCGGCTCCGCGCCCCCCGCCCGGACGCCGGAGCCCGAGCCCAGCCCAAGCCGGGTCCGCACCGGCCGCGCCCGCGGAGTCGCGGGGTGGGATGCGCGCCGCGAGCGCGCGTGCCCGCCCCCCCGTGCGCGCGCCCCGGCCCGAGCGAGCGCTCCCCGCGGCGGCCGCGGCCACGACGACGGCGGCGGCGGCGACGCGGCCCGCGCGCTCCCCCGGCTCCTGCCCCGGCCGCGCGGGCCCCCGCCGGGCCCATGGGCGGCGCAGCCGAGCCGGCCCGCTGAGCGCGGCGCAGGTCCCGGCTGCGCCCCGAAGGCGAGGCGAGCGAGGTGAGCGGGGTCGCCGGCCAAGCGGGGGTTCACCGGCGCGGAGCGCGAGGGGGCTGCGCGCCGCGGGCGCCGGGGAGGAGGCATCCCGGAGCGGAGCGGCCTCGGCTCGCAGGGACCCCACGGACCGCGCCGGGAAGCCCGTCCCCGACCTCGCGCCGCGCCCAGCGGACCCCGGTCCGGCCGCTCCGCCGCCTGCCCCCTCTTCCCATTGCTTCTCATCCTAATGGGGGAGGGGCACGAACGAAGCCCCCAGGAGGGCCGTTCGAGATCCAGCGAGGCTCCGTCGGCACCTCTGCCCGAGGCCGGGGCGCCCCAGTCCTCGACAGCCCCCCGCCGGGGCCCGGACTTGGCTAAGGTCGCGCCGCCGCGGGCCGGTCGGGGATGCGGAGGCCTTGGCCATCGGAGGGGAGGGCCTTTGGCCTGTGGGAGGCTCAGGAAAGGGCTCATTCTGTGTCCGGCGGGGAGAGCTGCAGCTCCATGTGCCCTGTCTGCCCAGGCCGCCGCGAGCACCCCCTCCCCGGGGCGCTCAGCTGGCCGCTGCGGAATAAAGACCATGGGCCGCCCGCTGCAGAGGCCGCCGAGCGCTGGGGGAGGGGCTGGCACTGCCAGGCTGAGTGCAGCCAGCCTCCCGCCTCCTGTCTCCCCACCTGGGGCGGGGGATACCTAATAGTCTGGCCTGGAGGGGAGGGGACACGGACGGGTCACCCCTTCTGGGAGAATTTGCCTTCTGGCTTCTGCAGGAGGGAGCTGGGGCGGGGGGGGGCGGGGGCTAGGAGCTGCAGTGCTTGGGGTGCGCAGGAACTGGGGGTTGGAGGAGGGAGGCGGCAGGATCTGCAGTGTTCTTATTGTGCAGCCTGTGGGTGGGGGGGCACAGGCCAGGGCAGCCGTGTTCTCCTGCTCACCACCCCCCACCCCAGGGTCTGAGTGGAAGTCTGAGGGTGTCCACGCCCTGCCCCGAGGCCTCCCCCAGACCTTCTTGCTCCCCGGGCAGCCGGGGAACGTGTGGGAGCATCCAGCACCCCGCCCTGCTCAGGGAGGACAGGTGTCCCAGTGCCTGCACTCCCAGGGGGATGGGGGAGGCGGGATTCGTCCTGAAGGCTGGCTGAAGTCCCTCCTATGCCCTCAGCCCTTGAGAAGGCTCCTGGGCCCCAAGGGCTGCCTCCAGGATCCAAGATGCAGAAAGGTGCTCAAAGTCACCAAGGTGCTCGGTCCCTTGGGCCGAGGCTGACCTCGGGGGCAGCCGGACAGTGTCCTCTCCCATCTTTGAGATGCGCAGCTCATAGGGAAAGGACAGAAGGGGGGGGGTCAGACTCTGAGCAGGACTGCATGGGCTGAGGCCGCGTCTGCCTGGACAGCTCAGGGCAGTGACCAGAAGATGCCCTGGGCTGGCCCAAGAGTGTGACATGGTGGATGGTGGCCAGTAGTGGGCTGGCCTGGCCTGGATGTATAGCACAGGGACAAGTCCTGCAGATCAGCAAGGCCAGGAAAGGCCAGGAACAGAGGAGACCTAGATACTGTGGGGTCCTGACCCTGCCCTTTCAAGGGCCCACATGCCAAGCCCTCCCACCCCAGGCTCAGCCCAGACCCCTGGGAACCAAGGAGGCAGGACCCCCACCCCACGGTCCCTTGAGCACAGAGCTTCCCCAGGCCAGGCTGCCTCTGGGGCCCAGCCGGGACAGTGACAGCCAGCTTCAGTCCTGTCCCCTCACCCCAGGGAGCCGGGACAGGGAGCAGGGGTGCGAGCACTTGGAGGTCCTTGATGAGCACAGATGAGGGTAATGTGAGCTGAGCCGGTGCGAGCACTCGGGGTGCTGCTGCCCGAGGTCACCCCCCGCCAGTCTCTCTCTCCCCAGGCCTTCTCAGTGAGGCAGCGTCTGCACCTCAGGTCCCTCCACTGCCCGAGAGCCGGCCTGGGTATGCCAGGTGCCACTCCTCTGAGTGACAGCCACAGTCCCCATCCTCCCGTGGCTTATAGTCCTGACAGCCATCTCTGTGGGTCGTGAGCCCCTGTCACTAGGTGCCAGGCAGAGGTACCTGGGAGAGGATACCGTCGGTTGGGAGCTCCCTGGTCACGCGCCTGCTCAGGGACGTGAATGTGCCTGTGGTGGCCCTGGGAGCTGTTCCATGTGAGACTGTGCAGCTGGCACCTGCGGTGTGAGGGCCCTGGCATGTGGGGCATTTGGCATGCAGAGGGCGAGGACGCTCGCGTCCAGGGACCACATGGATGTGCATGCACATTCGCGTGGGGGGGGGAGGTGGATTATGGGAAAGGGGTGAGCCCTGGTTCAGGGGTGAGCCCTGGTTCGTGCGCGCCCCAGAGGGCGTAGGGCGCAGGAGCAGGGCGTGCAGGTGTCCAGGGGCAGCGAGGTCTCCTTCTGCCTATGGGACCGGGAGCGGCCATCTTGGTGCTGAGCCCTCTGTGGGGTGTACGGGGCTGTGCCCCCTCCCACCCACACCCAGGCTCTGGAACAGGGGTTGATGGGTGCTTCCCCCCTCAGTTCCCTGGAATGGGGTCTGGGCTGAGCCTGGGCTGGGTCCTTGAAAGTGGGGAGACCCAAGACCCCGGCAGCAGCTATGTCCTCTGTGCCCACCTGGCCTCTTGCAGCCCTGCTGACCTGCTCAAGGCTTCTGCACCCCGACCCCAGCCCTGTGCCCAGCTCTGGGCCCTGAGCCATGGCATCTTTGGGAGGAGAGAGGTTCGGGGTCTGCCCCCAGGAGCTTTACGTCCAGGGAGGCCCTGTGGGTGAGGATGCCCTCCCGGGGGCCAGCTCAGGGCCTGAGGTGTCCTGCCGGAGGGGCCCTGGCCAGACTTCAGCCATTCCGAAAGGACCTCCAAGGGCACCTGGGCAGGGTGGTGCTGGACCTGGCGGAGCAGAGCGCGGAGGGGCTAGAGGAATGCGTCCACCCCACCCCTCATGGGGCCCGGCTGGGGGTGGTCCCAGCTACTGGGCACCTGCAGGGGTGGCAAGGCTGGTGGCGGCAGGGCGGGGGTGCGGGGGACCTGCCGCTCTGCAGAGCCAGCCTATTCCGAGGCTGCTGCCTCAGGAGCAGCGTTGCCTGGCACCTCTGCTGTTGCCATGGCAACGACGGAGGTGCTAACTGGCTAATGAGTCCCCCTCGGCTGCAAATAGCAATACTGTAGTGGTTAATAGGGCCAAGCTGGGGGGGTCCTTGGGGGGCAGGCTGGGACCCCGCACCTGGCCAGGGGCCAGGCTGCCCACCCTGTTCCAGCCCCCGCCCCCACCCTGCAGGGACCTGTCCTGCCCCCACCTCTCTGGTCTCGGCCTCGCCTCCTGGCCCTGGCCCCCCTCCAGCCTCAATTCCCAGCTGTGTGGTGGACACCTCCACGCCCCCGCTCCCCTCGCTGGGAGGTTCAAGGACACAAGGGCGGGCCTCCCTGACTGCCAGCCTCTGCCCTTGGCCCTGTGCTGAGGTTCTGTTTGGCTTTTGTCATTGTAGGTGGGAGGTGATCACCCCCACCTTACTGGCGAGAACGCTGGGTGTCCCTCAGGGTGCTGGGCCTCTGAGCTGGATCTTGGTCTCACATCCAAGGGCACGAGGTTCTGCCCAGTGTCGGAAGGGACCTGCTGGCTGGGGCTGTCACAGCCTTGCTGCGATTCAGGTCAGAACTCAGAAGCCTCCCACGCCCGCTCTTGGAGAAATCAAATCGAGGACCCTTCGGCAAGCAGGACCCCCCTTGGTAGGGGCGCACCCCACTCCGCAGCGGGCCCTTGGCTGTTGAACTTGCTGGGTGTGGCCCTCAGGAGGGGCAGCAGTCCCAGCTGCACCCCCATAGTGGAGGAGCCTAGGGGGCAGGTGGCTGTGACCAGGGCATCCCGAGCACGGCCCTTGCTGCCAGCTCCGAGGTCAGTCCGAGGCCACCACGCCAGGTGGACACTGCCCACACCTGCCCACACCCCTTCTCCGTGACTCTGCTATCACCCTGCCAGCCCGAGCGCTCACCCGAAGGGGTGTCCCCAGTGTCATCATCACTTGGAAATGTGACATGTGTTCTCGGGGTGCCTCATCCCTATGTCCCCTGCGGCTGCAGGTTGGGAGGACTGATGAGGAGGCCCCCTCTCTGTGGGCCCTGGGGGACGTCGGTGTCCCCGCCTCCCTCTCCACCCACTGAGGCAGGGGAGCATGTGGTGGACAGAACTGGTGGCATGTCAGTGACGGAGGCCTTGGGTTCTGTCCCGTCTCCTTGGTGTGACCTTGGGTTGGTCCCAGCCCTTCCCTGAGCCGCCCTTCCCCACCTGTAAAGCAAGCTTGCGGTCCTGATGCTGTGTCCCTCCTGGGGGCGCTGTGGGGCTCAGGTGGGCCAGTCCTAAAAGGGGCCGGGACAGGCGGGGCCTGGCAGCTGGGGCAGGGGTGGGCCTCTGCCCGGGCTCTGCAGTCCCCTCTCCCCACCCACCTCGTCCTCCCTCTGTGCAGCCCGCAGCCCGGGGCCCTCAGAGGCCATGCCAGGGGTCCCAGCACCCCTGAGCGTCCCAGAATGTGGGGCACCCATGCTCACCTTCATCTTTGGGCTGCCCTGCACCCTGGGATCTATCAGTTCTTAGCCAGTGCCCCCTCAGACCCCCAGGCCCCCACGGCACCTGGAGCACCCGTCCGTCACCACCCCGTTTCTGTGAGCATGTGACACACCTTGCAGGAGGACCCTGGCCCCAGACTCTGTGTGTGGCAGGCACTGAGCCTGCAGAGCCAGGACAATGGGAGCAGCAGAGGAGCCCCCCCACTCCCGAGCCCCCCTGCAGCACCCTGGCCACCCTCTGGGAGCCCGTCAGCTTGTGGAGGCAGCCCCAACCCCCCACCTCACCCATTGGATTATCGGCTTACAGGCCGTCCACCGGGAAGGGAGGGCTTGGCAGAGAGGAAGGTGGGGTGACAGAGCCGTGGGGCTGACTGCAGTGCTCTGGAATGAGTGGGGGTCCACAGACCCCAGGGCCCAGGGATGCGACCCTCAGGCCTTGTCCTGCCTCCACAGCCCAGTCCAAGCCCTGGTGCTCTGGCCCCCCACCTGCCCTACTTCATCCTGTGACCTGGACAGCAGTGCAGGGAGGGACAGCCCTGTCCCAAGCGTCCTGAGCACTGTCCCAGCTCCACGTGTCAGATTCCAGCACGCTCACCTGAGACATTAGGGGTGTCACTTTAGCGAGGAGACACAGGGACGTGGGCTTCCCTGGGGGAGGAGGGGCCGTGGGCTTGTGTCTGGCCCGGAGTTGGCACACCCGGGGGGAGAGGGCACACCCGGGGGAGGGGGCACACCCGGGGGAGGGGGCACACCCGGGGG
>PVJL010019129.1:0-14491 GCA_004026885.1 Lyroderma lyra | reverse complement strand
TACCCAAGTCTCCTTCTCCCGCTCCCCAGAAGAGTTTCGTTTTCCCTACTAGTTGAAAGTAAGGGTTTTGATGGACTCTAAACGGCACAAAGATCCTCTGTTCTTGCTCCTCACCTCCGGTATCATTGTCTGAGATCAAATACACACCGACAGCACCACAGGATAACTGCCCGTCGAAGAAAGCCAGCCTCACTTTTCCCCCACTTTCCCCCCAATTTTCTAAGGTCAGAGGAGACTGGCAGTGTCTGGAAATTCTAACTTGGACAATTGTTGAATGTGCTTGATGGAAATCGTGCAACCAAGAGCCAGTCCTCTCCCATGCCTGTACCTGAGAAGGAAAAGTGCAAAGGGCAGGGATGTCATTTTTTTCTCATTGATCGTTAAGTTTGGAGTAACAATGACACAGAAAGTAGTGGAAAGTAATAGCAACGTTGGAATGGAGACATTGAAGAGATACGACATGGGCTGGTCCTGCGTGTTCCCTCTTACGTCTTCCCTTGTTTTTCCTTTCAACGTTCAGAAAATAGTTTTCTATTGCTGTGTAGGCTGAAAAGTTGCACTTCCTTGTCAGTTAAAACAATATTGTAAGCTAGACTAGTGTAGCTTGCTATTTAAAAAAATTTAGTAAACTTTTTTAATTGGGTTACCGTTCCCCAGATTGTTTTATAAACCCGAATTTTCACATGTGAGACTTTTTCAGCTGTGTACTAGCCAAGACCTGCCTCAACTTCAGTAAAATTACTAAACTTATGGTGCGAGAAGAAGAGAGAGAGAGATCATCTGAAACTTGTAGCTGAAATAAACAAAAATTAAGGGCAAGGAAGGCTGTCCTTAGGTTATCTCCACAGTTTTCACTGAAGAGGAATAAAGGGTGCTACCAGAACAAAAAACATATTTCTCTTGATTCTTGAAATTCCTGAAAATGATTTTCTGTATTTTTTTTCCAGAAGTCTTGGCCTCATGAAACTAATTTTATTCCATTTCAATTCAATCAACAGAGTTCCATTTTTTAAATTAGGGAGAATGCAAATTCCCCTAAGAGAGAGAAGAGAGTCAATAAATTTAGCAAATAATTATATTGTATCTCAGTCACTGTGTTACAGTAATTGAATAAAATCAGACACTGCATAGATCTAACAGATTGGAAAGAAAGACATTCAACAAGTGAAGGATGTAGGGAAGTGGGAAATACAAGATGCCATGGAAAGAGACAAAAATAAAGCAAGGAGAACTGACCTAGTCTAGGAAGTTAGACAAGAGACCTACCTTCGGATGAAATTCTCTGGAACAACTGAAACTGAACATTTGTTGAAGGATCAGTCCCTGAAAGAAAGCAAGGAGGCAGACAAAGAGGTAATGACGTTGAAGTTAAACTTCAACTACACTAATCTATATGTTGCCTTGCATAGTCCCTAACACAAACTATTAGTTCTAGAATGAAAAGAATGGTATTTTAATTTAGACTCCCTTTAATGTAAAAAAAAAAAAATCATGTTAAATTTCAGTAGTAATTTCTATTCATTAGTTCCTTAGTTGATTTCCTACAAACCTCTTTAATTTTTGCCCTGTTAAGAAATGTCCCACTCCTACCCCTTTTGGGGTACACTCTCCCTTTTAATGAACTATCCCTTAGTTTCACCTTACTTTCCTTTCAATAAACTGGTTCTTGGTTTCACCTCTTAAAAAAAAAGAAATGTATATTAACTCCCATATACCTGCTTTGTAGAGTCATATTTCTTTAGCTAATGTAACAACCTCTATACAAGTTTGTTCTAATTTTAAGTACCATCGCCACTGGCCCAGTGTCCATTTGCTTCTCTAAGAAATGATAGTATAGTACTTAATCTCTCTCTGGTTCTTGTCATTTAGCTTTAAATCACCAAAACTCTGCCTTTTTATCCTCCAAGCGTTTTGTTTACTCTTTGAAGGTATTAATGACCAAAACACCTCCTCCAAGGGGAAAATTTTTTTAAGAAAAAGCATTGCTCAAAGAATTTAGTATCTAAAGTATTAGGAGGAGTGGGAGAGTGAGGGAGATGAGACTTCATCATACACACCTGCCAGACTTGGTATGCGGGATTATTACATTAGGAAGAGGGGAATAATGAATAATATTAAAGTATTGCAACATGAAGAAAAAGGAAATACATTCCAGCCTCAAAAAACAGTGTGCTGGGGGCATGAGGTGGGGTAAAGAATGTAGAATACAATTCCTATATAAAGAAACTATTTCATACATAATGTTCATAATCTGAAAGACACCGTATTCCATTGTACTCAGAATAATGAAAATCGGAGTTGAAACAAAAGCAGAAGAGCAAGAATCCACAATATGACCCATTCCTTGTTCCACCTCCAAACCTTTTATAAAATTATTCAACTTGGGAGTGAGAGGAGAGACAGAAAATGGGAGTTCATAAAGAATAAGCAGTGTCCTTAACACCAAATCAACTGGAACCTTGTAGTTGAAATAACAGATATTGATGAGGACAATGAAACTTGCCTTAATACTTAGAGCTTACTAGTATCGTGCAACATCATCCAGGCCATCTGAGCCAACCCACACTATACAACTCTCTGAATAAGAAAAGGATTTTAGTAACAGACAAATGTTTTCCAGACATCCATTAAATAGCTTCTCTTACTTAAAAGCAGAGTGCAGACTAGGCCACTATCCTGAAGCCACGTGATTCGTGGATGCCCCTCCCTTTAAAGTGTTTCAAATGTACAATCTAATACCGCATTTTTCTGACTAACCACACTTTTCAAAGAATCACATCTTAAAATGCTAAAAGATAATCTTGAAAAGAAACAACAGATGTAAAAGTTGCAAACCCTGATGCCAACTTGTTAAAATATTTTCACAGCTTAGTAGAGAAAAAGAGAACATAGTTTTCAATTTACTGCCACAGTTTATTTTATGCTGTGTGATTTATAACTGACTTGCTGTGTTTTGCATGTAGGTTAATCCTGTTTGCATCCTTACATCCAAGATAAAAGAAACTATCTTTGGAATTTTTTTTTCTAATAATAAGCAGTTGGAATTTAAATGGAGGTATGAATTGATAGCTGGGATGCTTTTAGTCTGAATTATTAAGGACTCAGCTGTGTCCAGAAATAAACTCAGAAAGATGCAATACACAATGTAATACATTTAGTTAGTACATTATGAACGAGGAATCTAATTATAGTTTCACATTTTTATATCCCTTGAGCTACTAGTGGTTTACCATGCCTAAATTGCTCACTATTTACTCATTCTTTTTTACTAGGAGGGACCCACTTAGCAAATTACTGTTCTAGTGCACTAAATGAGCCCCAGTTGGCCAAACTAAATTCATGTGTTCCCTGCTCACTGGCAATATGAGACCTGCTGTGTTCTCCAAACCCTTACCCCTCCCTCACAAGAAGTCTATCAGGAGCTTAAGTTGCCACTACCATTTTAGGCAGCCCACTTTGTAAGTGTAGTTTGACAGCTTTTCAGATTTTACTGTACCCTTTTCAGTCCTATACTTCTTTGTTTTTATCTTATTTCTCACATCATGCCTCATAGAAATAAACATAATATATCACAACAGTGAAGTATTAGACCAACAAATAAAGAGCACATAATCCCATCACTTCTAGTAACAATGTAAATTACTTGGGACATTCATTCAACAAGTATTTATTGAACTTTTGTGTGTAAGCACCATTTACCCCCAGTAAACAGAATAGACAAAAATTCCTGCCCTAAGGAAGCTTACGTGTTTAGGCATGGTCATCTTTAAATATCTTTAGTTAAAATTGACCTATTCTCTTCTTTTGTATAGATGGTTCTTATTTTAGACAAATGGATTAATTGAAAATCTAGATATATAAATTATATATTAGGCTATTAATATGTCTTCCCAAACTATTCTTTATTCTTTCTCTTACATATGAATTCATGATACAATTTAAATACTGGGCTCCTACAGTATTAAAATATGCTAATTTAAAAATGTTATTTACACCCAGCTTTTTAGAAACCCATTTGGGATTCTAACAAGTTCCTAATACCTCTTTTCATCAAGATTCATATCTAACAAAAGTCCTTCCTACATCATCCCAAAGCATTTCCCCTGAATCTCCCACGACTAAAAATAGAAATGCATCCTCCAGGTAATGGTCCCTATACCTATAGTCATTAATTTATACCCTGAAGATGCAGCATGGGCTGGGTTCCTTCCTTTCCTTTCCTTTCCTTTCCGTTCCGTTCCGTTCCTTTCCTCTCTCTCTTTCCTTTCTTCCTTCCTCCTTTCTTTCTGCCCCAAATAGAGAAATTCTAGGAGACATAGTCCCTAGAGGTCCTACCCTTCTCTCTCCTACTCCCCACCACACCCACTGCCCTGAACTCCTGGACACAGTGTACTCATTTCTCAGGGCTTCTGTAACGAAGTGTCAGGAAGTGAGTGGCTCACAACACCAGAAGTGTATTCCCTCGCAGTTCTGGAGGCTGGAAGTCCCAAGTCCAGGTGTTGGCAGGACGTGGTCCCTCTGAAGGCTAGGAGTGTGGGGAAGTGGAGGTGGATCCTTTCTTGTCTTTCCCAACTTCTGGCAGTTGACAGCATTCCCTATTTCACCCTGATCTCTGTCTTCTGGTCTCTGTCCTCACATGCCCTTCTCCCTGTGTCCTCTTGATAAGGACATCAGTCATTGGAACAGAGCCCACTCTAATCCAATATGACCTCATCTTAACTTGATTGCATCTGCAAAGACCCTATTTCCAAATAAAGTCACATTCTGAGATTCCAGGTAGATATGAATTTTGGGGGGACACTCCAGTATAATGGGTGTTTTATATCTCTCCTCAGGTGTGACAGTCTGAAATTTATCACACTTCTACATTTCAGGGATTAGTAAAATTTGTCCTCCCATACCCTCCCCCCCCAAATTGGTGACTAAACTAGGGTTATTAACTCTACTCATCTATTTTGTAATTTACTCTCTGCCCAGTCACTATGCTAGGAACTGAGTATAGGATAAGTGAATAAAACAGTTATAAGTTGCAAGCATTACCCTCAAAAACATTTTAAAATAATAAATAGCTAAAAATACTGTTAGAGACAGTACATTTTAACACACAAAGAAGTGGAAAGATAAATCCTAGCATGAAAGGAAGTCCCTTTAAATTGAACAAGGTTAACTATAAAAAACTCTTTTTTGTCTTTTTTTTTTTTTTTTCTCATGTTACCACAGATCAAGAAAAACACCATCTCAACCAGTCCCAGGTCTCAGACTGACATCTGGGAATTATAGGACCTGAGAATATGAACAGCCGTCATGTCTGTGTTCTCCCATTCCCAAACCAGCAATAGATGGTTATGGGAAATACAGAGCTGTGACTTTCAAGAATTTAACAATGTATAACCATCTATTGCTGTATTGCTCAAAATACTTAAAAACATGACTTCTGTGCCAGTGCCAAAGAATATGTGCGATCTTATCATACCTTTGGGATAAAAAGAGAATGCCAGGAAAATCAGGTGTGTGTATTAGTCAGATACAGTAATGGTGACGATGGTAGAAGAACTTTCTCGGTCTTCTACACATTTCATAATTTGAAAGGTGGCTCTGTGTAATATTTGGGGGCAATTTAATAATATACAAACTTGGAAGTCAGAAGTCCTCATCATAGTCCCAGTGCTGTACCAACTAGTTAAGTATGACCTTGGGAAGACATTTGACCTCAAGGAGGCTTCAGTTACTGATTTATTAAGTGAAGGGGTTGAACTAGGTAGTGTCTCTAAAATCTCTTGCAGCTCAAAAGATATTTCATGAAAATGGAAGCAACATAAAAACCTAGGGTAGCAATACTTACACCAGGCAAAGTAGACTTTAAAGCAAAGGCTATAACAAGAGACAAAGGACCCAGCAATTCCACTTCTGGGTATTTATCCGAAGAAACCCGAAACACTAATTCAAAAAGACGTTTCCACGTGTTCAATGCAGCATTGTTTAAAATAGCCAAGATATGGTAGCAACCTAAGTGTTCATCAGTAGATGAATGGATAAAGAGGAGGTGGTACATATATGCAATGGAATATTATTCAGCCATAAAAAGAACGAAACGTTGCCATCTGCAACAGCATGGATGGGCCTAGAGGGTATTGTGCTGAGTGGAGTAAGACAGAGAAAGACAGGTGTCGTATGATTTCACTTATATGTGGAATCTAAAGAACACAAACAGACAAAGCAGAAACCAACTCATAGATACAGAGAACCTTTTGATGGTGGCCAGATGGGAGGGGGTTGTAGAGATGGGTAAAAAAGGGGACAGGATTAAGGAGTACAAATTGGTAGTTACAAAATAGGTGGATTTAAAGTACAGCGTAGGGAATATATCAATTTTATTGTAATAATTGTGTATCAAGGGGTCAGATGAGTACTCGATTTATCGAGGTAATCACTTCATAAGTTATATAAACATCTAATCATTATGTTGTACACCTGAAACCAATATAATATTGTATGTCAACTAATTGAAAAGTGAAAACATTATTTTAAATAAATAAATAAACTATCTCCCAGCTTAAAAATTTTTTTCTGACTCTGACTAAGAGCAAAACTGTTTAATTTAGAGTATTGGCAAATGTTAGTCACAAAGAAGAGACTTTCACATTTAGACACTATTAATTTGAAATACAAAGCCTTTAAGACTGATTCTTGCCATTTAAAAGAATGTTTAATGCATTTTAAATAACAGCAGGTTTATTCTGACATTTAAGGAAGTGGCTGGGTTTTCAGTCCTTTGAAATAGGAATTTGTCATGAAAGGAACCAATCCATGACAATAAGCTCCACAGCTTCTGATTCCAAAACTCCACGGTCTTTATCAGTGCTCCCTTTTATGGTCACAGATGGGTAGAAATCTCATTAGCACAATGTTAGGTCACAGAATGTCAGCCCCAGTGAGCAGGTGCGCATCAGGAGACGGGACAAGAGTGTCGACAGCAGCCGCAGTTCACGTGCCAAAACCTGGAATCGATTCAAATGTCCATGGACAGTAGAATGGGCAAATTCAGGATAGTATAGTCCTGGGTTGAAATACCAACATGGCAACAGAAATGAATACGAAGTGATTACAATGCTTGGCAATATGAATGGATCTTAAAAGCACGTTGAATAACAAAAGCCAGACACGACTGAATACTTACCCTCTGATTGCATTTGTATCAAGTAGATAAAGACAAATGCCATATGATTTCACTAACTAACCTACATTTTTTTAAGACGGAATGAAATGAAAAGAAAGGAAGTAAATAACAACCCAACTAGGTGAAAGTGAACTTGTGAGTGAGAAAGGGTATATGAGGGGCTTCTGGGGTGCTGACAGCTTTCTGTGACTTGACCTAGGTGGTTACCTAGGCCTCTGTTTGTGGTTTTTATACATTTTCCTGTTTGTGTTATACTTCATAACACAGTTGTTGTTTTTTTAAATATCAACTGTATGGTTTCATTACAGTCTGAACAAATTACATCTTTTGTCCATAATTAAGAGTTTCAAGTTATGTCAAGTTTCCCACCACTGGTTTAATTGATTTAGAATTTTACCTACAATTTAAAACAATTGATAAATCATAAATCTAATGTAATATAAGAAAGAACTTTAAAAACTACATTAATGCTAAGAGTGACAAGTTCATCGTATTGGAAACTCTAAAGATGCAAGGATGAACAAAAAATACCCAACGACCCAGAGTCATTTTCACACACTTCTTCCCAGATTTTTCCTATTTGAATGTGGCAGAGATCAGAATGTAGCTACAACGTTCCATCCTGCTCCTGCTTTCCTTGCTCCAAATTCTACCATAAGCCCCTTTCCATGTTATTAAAAAAAAAAAAAAACTCACCATGAACATAATTTTAAATTTCTGGATAAAAATGCATCACATTGGAGAGCCATAATTAATTTAAAGTCTCCGTAAAGAGTGAATTAATAATCAGGGAGGACACTCTGCCGGCCTTCAGTGTTTTTCTGCTTTTTTTTGGTATGATTCCATGTGCAATAATAGAGTAGTTATTACTCTATTATAATAATGATTTGTTATCATAATGAAAGAAGAATATAGTTATGGGCAGATTTGCAACTGCCATCTTTCCTTATCTCCCCATCCTTCAACCACAATTAGCAACATGTGAATCAGGCCGCATCTGAAGTCCTTCTTAGACGAGCTTATGGAGTGAAAAGGAGGAAGCACAAGGTGTGTCCGGAAAGTATCCAGCCACATAATATGACAGTGTTCTATCAACAATGGCTGGATTTTTTCCGGACAGCTCTCGTACACCGAGTGCCTATAACATGCCAGGGGAAGGTGGCCCAACTTAGCAACTAGAAATACAAGGCACCCAGTAATTGCAATATCTGGACATAAATGAAAAAATTCTTTTTTCTGAGACTGGAATTTTACCAAGGGTCCTTGTGTTTTATCCGGCCTCCCCAGGCCTGTCACATATTTTCTAATTTAATCCCTACAACCCCTTTGAGAGTTATATACAATGATTCCCATTGTTAAGAAGAGCTCAGAAAGGTTTGGCGTCTTCTCTAAGGTCACACAGCTATTTAGAAAGGGGACAATGCAAGTGAAGAAACCCAAGCTTTCTGAAACCAAGATTAAAGCTCCAGATTTGGTGGCCTACACCCCTAGTGGTTCAGTAACAGGGACCCCATGCTCCCTCGGTGAAAGAGGGTGTTTTGGGTTTTCATTTATTGCCCTTGTTTAAAAAAAAAAGAAAATCACTCACAACTCCTTTGTATTCTGTAAAAAAAAAAAAAAGTACTAACAAAAGAAATGAGTACCGGACCCCAGTGACAGAGCCAACCGACTGAACGTGACAACACAGAGCAGCAGCGGGGAGCCCTGACAACCCCACCCCCTGGCCCTCGGCCACCCTCCTGCGCTGCCACATGTGGGCTGGTGGCAGTCAAATGGGACAATGTCTCAGTGGCTCCTGGACACCCCAAGGGGGGGTTGGGTATTTATTTTTTGATGGGGTTTTTTTTTTTCATATTTTGGATTAAGATAAATAAATAATGCAAGAGTGTACCTTCTGGAACTGGCTCCTTTGGAGTAGGCCGACCAGACATCCCGTCTCACTGGGCTAAAGTCAAGGTGGCAGTAGGCTGACCAGATGTATCACTGGAAACAGGACAGGACCGTTGTTTTCTGCCCCGTATAAAATGGGACATCTGGTCAGCCTCCACTGGTCTGAGGAAACAGAATTGCTTCTGACTTTTCAAGAGCAAAGTAACAGACAGTGGGGTAATGCCTTCACGTTTTCTGAAGGGACATGACTCCCAACTCAGAATTCGGGACTTAGTCAAACAAGAATCCTAAATTAGGGCAGGTAGAAATGAGTGGCTGAGAAGAAACCGAGTGAGGGTAGAACAAGGATACTCCCCCAGGTATGCGAAGTCCCGTCAACTTCGTCCATCACTTTCTCAGGAAACTACTGGCAAACACGCTCTAGAGAATAGAAGCAATGGCCAAGAAATAGGAAGTTAGGGGATCCAGGAAACGGTCCCCAATTCAAGAGAGGGGAAGAGAATCCCCAGTTGATAGTGAAGGGAGATTCTAAGATGTGGGACAGGCCCGGAGGGCCACCTGCCCAGGACAGGGCAGTTCAAAAGGCTCCAATAGAGATGCTTCTACAAGATAAACCTGACAAAGTACCTGGTGGCTCCAACACAAGGAGAAGGCATGTGCTCTTCCATTGCAGAGGGTGGGGCTTAAGGAATGATAATTAAGTAGATAACCAAGTGAATGAAAATCCAAAGCAATTATTAACTTCAGGGAAAACAAAGTTTTAGAAGAAAGGAAAATTCATTTTAAAAAAATACTACGTGATTCAGCAGTGTGAACTTACATAAGTCAAAAGAATTGCTGCAAAACGCTCTCACCAAAATTGCGATGTAACTATTTCGGGAGCCTGCGCAGAAAGAGTACAATAACGTGGTAAAGAGATGGAGACCTGCAGACCAACGGCTACCTCGTGATAAGGAAGACAAGACGAAAGAAACAGCTGAAAGGATGGGAAGCATTTGCCTCTAGAGAGAAGGAAATGGGGGAGCAGGGAACTGCCCGTTTATGAAATAAAACTATTTCACTCATTACGTATTGCATCGATGAAAACAAAAATTGTGAAACTCAGAAGGATCATACTTTATGCTGGGAGGGGGGGAAATGAGTTGGGTTTAAAAACCCAGTGTCCGTTGCAGTAGAAGCCAGACATTCGGGTGGTCAGAAAAAAGAGACTAGCAGTCAGGAGGCGAGATGAAGTTTGGAAGAGAGATTTGGTCATTGTTGTGACTGCAAGAGCATTGGCTATACAGGACAAAAAAATGGCGTTCAGAAATAAGAGGGCTTGAAGACAAACATTTTGTAAGTGCCATTTAGACTGTCAGGGGAGAAAGGGACTCCAGGAAGCGAGCAGCCAAGAAAACCAAAGAATAAAGGAGTTTCAATAAGAGTGGGAAAGGGGGGTGACCGACCTCAAGTGCACAGAGTGTCGAAGAGGCCCAGACCATTAGAGGAAACAATGAAAACTTTCTAAAGAGGGTATTCTAATCGAAGGATTAACTTCACACCCTTTAATGAGCCTTACATTTAAAAAGGGCTTTGGTTTGGGGATGGCCTTGTATTTTTCCAGGACACCACACAATGACCGTGACCCTGTTTTCAGTAAATACACAGTTGTCTTTCGTGGTGTGCTCACACAAGCCGTGCATTAATAAGAAAGTGAATCTTAGGGCATATTGTCATTACCATTCACACACAAAGCTCTGTCCCTGTTTTGTGTTGTTGTGTTTTGTTTCTAGTTTTTATTCTGCACACAAGGAGAGGCTTTGTCTGGGTCAGTGATGAGCATTTGAACTAAAGTTCATGGCTTGGCTGGGATCTTCCTTTTGGCTGCATTTCCCCGGTGAGCAGCTGCCTGTCATGGGCCGTGGCGTTGCTGACACCCCAAACAAGGTAGAAGCACGAGAAAGCAAACGAAGCCAGGCAGCCCTTCCCGTGCTGGCGTGTCAAAGGCCACGCTCAGAACGCCACAGCTTACATTAAAACTCATCTTAAGGGAGTTCCCTGATGGTGTAGTGGCTTAAGGCTTCGGCGCTGGCGCTGTCAGCGCTGCGGCCTGGGTTCAGTTCCCAGTCAGGGAGCTACCCACATACCAAAAAAGCAAAAAAAAACCAAAAAAACAAAAAACAACTCATCTTAAGATGAGAGCAACTTGGTGAAAGATGTCGTGATTTTATTTTGCCGAGTCAAATTCAGGACTTGGCTTCAGGACTAAAAGGGTAATTGGTAGAAAATGTCACCTAATCTCTCCACAGTTGATGTTCTATTTCTCACATAGATTGTACCACACTTCCACCCCCCAAAACCGATGCAGGATGAACAGAAAGTCTAGTTGCGTGTTGTTCCAGAGCCCGCCATGACGCTGTACTGCTGAATGTTCCTGTTGGCTGGTGTCAGGTATTGCTGCCTTCCAGATCTTTCCAACTAGACATAATCAGAGGAACAAATGGTTCGAATGGTATTAATTTGGAATTCAGAAAGCTCACAGAAGGCCATTCACAACACCCCACACAGCCTGGTTAGCAAACAATTTTTTTGTGCCAGTAGATGTAGCAGTTTCCCCCAAAATGTCGACCCAATAGTTTTGGGGGCAGAGCAGTATGTCCCCAGACCCCAGGGCCAGAGCTTCTGCAGGGCAGCCTTCGAGCACCCCACAATACCGCTGTTTCATCCCTGTTTCCCCAAACCAGTCAAAGGCACTTATTTCCATAAAGCAGTGAATAGCTGAAGTGTCATTTCAAAATGCATGTTCTGAACACCGATGAGAAGGTGATGAAGTTGACACAGGTTAATTAGAAATTGGCAAATACTTATGATGTTTGACAGACAGTCCTGGAGATCAGAGGAGGAGTCATCTGTGGGCAATGTACTCATACGTAAGAGCAGCTTCGACTCTAAAAGCATAAATGGTAGAAAACGATACCCAAGTGAGCTTTCCCTTCTTTCATCAAATGTTTTCCAAACAATGAGTACAATGACAAGATCACTTTTAAATGAGACATGCACATGCAAAATCCATTGACCTTGCTCAATCATAGGGCTTCTTTGGAAATAAAAGACATGAGAGACTTTGCTAGAATCCAGCCATATTCTTTTCAGTGTCGACGCGGGGTCTTCAGGGATGGTGGGGGGTGTGGACAGAGTGTCCGACAAGAGGTTTATTTCCAAGCCCAGTAGCCAGACTTCCTCAGCAGGTATCCTAGTTCAGCGCATACTCTCATTACAGGTTACTTGCTGGTGTTTATCTGATACAAGTCCCGAGGTATAATCCCTTCAGCAATGGAAAATGTCAGATCCTTTATTCAGTGACTAGTTACATAGAAAAGAACTTCTCAGTTAAGAAGTCAGTCACACCAACCCAGAGAGGGAAGTTTCTTAATGGAATGCGTTAGGGCTGGGACCGTAAGGTAAGCAAGGTGGAAGAGGATGACGTTTTCAGAGGAAGAATGTAACTTTAGCAGAAATTCAAACTGGTTGAAAGCTGCTGACATAGGAATTACGAGGATCCACCTTAGTGAAATGTCCTTTTGTCCCATCTTCCATTTTTCCATGTTATCTGAGATGAAATTGAAATCACAGTTGCAAACTAGAAGTTGCCACATCTGCTTGTTTGGGGACGACAGCTCGTCATTAAGTAAATTAAGAATTCCTAGTAAATGTAACTGGGACACATTGCATCTGGATCAATTTGGATGCAGCCGGCTTTGAAAATAGACCTGCTTGAGACCAGCAGGAGGCCCTGTCATTAACGAACGCTTCTCTTTGCTTTCTGTCCTTCGGCTACAACTAATGTGAGTAAAAATCTCATTCTTAAAGCAGTGGATTAAAGAAACACATTTTTGAGGAAATCATAATCCCCTTCGCTTGTCCTAACCCCAAGCCAATTAAAAAAAAAAAAAAGTATGTATTAGCACACTAGAACAGAATACTTTTTGATTGTCAGCTTGGCTGACTGGCCAGATGTGATGAAGAGCTGGACATGGACAGTTTCCCAGCTGTGACACTTGGGAGTGGCCTTAGGCCATAGAGGGCAGAGCATCACGTCGCACGGCAGCTTGACTGCAGAGAGCTGACCCTACACGAGAGCCTTCAGGAATCAGGAGCGCGCAGCCCTGTGGCGAAACTGGGAGAATTAGTGGCTGAGAGGGTTTGGGTCTCCCAGTTATTCCAAGAATTCTTGGCGAAATCTCCCTTGTTTTCTTTAAAAACCAATAGCTTCGTTACAGACTTCTCTTCTATGATACAATGTCATTTGATTAGACTTAGAAAAAAACTTACCCTTATTCTCAGTTTGCGTGACATTATTATACAACAACAAAGAGGGGATGAGAGAGATCGATAAACAGTACCCTAAGCATCCTACATGAAGGCCAACAATGGTCAAAGGAAAAGCAAATACTGCAGTGTAACATATTATTTCCCCTTCTAACTATGGCCCAGCATGTCCTCCAAAAAAGAGTGCAAATAAATAAATAGTGTCTCCCCCCACCTCCCAATTACGTGCATTATCCTAATGATGTAACGTTTATGTAGTATCTTTCCCTGAAACAGTTTTCATGAAAGGATATTTTTCCAGTTTCTCTATGTAGCGTGGGCAGGACAGACCAGAAATACACAAAGTCTCTGATCTTGAACATGACCACACGACTAACCACTCTGTGTCCCTGTGGAAAACGGCGTGCTGGTGGAGGTGAAGAGACTAATCTTAGCACAAAAGGCCAAATATCAGATCTGGAAGGACCACTTATTAAGTGACAGTCTTGTCCACAGGGGGGAAAGTCTACAATGTTTACTTTCTGGAAGGTCATCTCCAGTGTTGAGTGTATCTTTTGGTTTGTGGTATAAATGCCAATACTTTTTAAAATGTCTAATTACCTTCATTTTCGAAAACATACCAATGGCAGCAAATTCAAAAGGTACACTGTGGTTTAGAAGGAAGACCCTCCACCCCATTCCCACCCCCCAGGGCAAACCACTATTCCCAATTTCTTGCGTTGCCTTCCAGAAAAAAAGGTCTATGCACAGACAAGCGAATGCATGCTCTCCTGAACATGGTTCGTTTGTGCTTGCTTTTCTCCCTCCCCTTCAGCTTGGGTATGGTTCCACATTGGTTCATTAAAAACTGTGGTATATTTAACACATCCTACAAATGGTAAAAGTATCTGATTTTTACCTTAAGGACATCAGGAGTTTTTGTTTCATTTTGTTTTGTTTTGAACATTTCCTTTTCTGGGGTCTCTTTTGGAAGGACACTAATCCCACTCACGAGGGCTCCACTCTCCTGACCTCGTCCTCTCCCAGAGGCCCCACCTCAAATACCATCACGCTGGGGCCGAGGTTTCAACATACGGATTTTGGAGGAGGCACAGTCAGTCCATAACATGGAGTCCC
>PVJL010019128.1:0-14498 GCA_004026885.1 Lyroderma lyra | reverse complement strand
ACACTCCTCAAATTCCAACCCACCTCTCCTGCCCCATCACCATCTACAAGCCGACAACTCCCATGTTTATTGCTCTGCTCTTTCCCCCCACGTTACAGCCACCTATAAAGCCCCTTCCCACAGCTCTCCCCAAATGGAACATCCCTAAAAGCAATCTCTCTCTCTCAGGCCTCCATTTCTCAGCCCTTCCTCTTCCCCCAGCACAAACCAAATGAGCATATCTGCACTTCCAGAAAACACCACGCACTCACTCCTCTGAACTTCTGTTCTGATGCCCTCTGCCTACTGTGCCTTCCCCATTCCACCCAGCAAACACTGCCTCATCCTTCCAAAGCCCCACCAGCAAGACAGCGGTATCTTCTGTGTCACCTTCCTTGTCTCTTTTTGAGAACAGTGACAGTGACCAATTTGCATGCTAATCCACAGGCACCTGCACACACATTGAGGTTGACTAAATTAATAAATGAAATTATTAAAGTGAACATAAAAGGGGAAAAATTACACGAAACAGAGGTCTCAACCCTGTTTCCCAAACAGAGCAGCTAACACTCACCCGATATTTAAAAAAAAAAAAAGGAGTTCCCTGGTGGTTTAGTAACTTAGGGCTTCGAAGCTGTCAAAGCTGCGGCCTGGGTTCAATTCCCAGCCAGGGAACTACCCACATAGAAAAAAAAAAAAAAAGAAAGAAAGAAAGAAGGAAACTTAAGAAAAGTGCTATAAAAATCCCTAAGTTAGGAAAAACATGGCAAAAGACAAAACATACTGTTATAATCACTTTAATATCATTAATGTCCTCTAGTGAAACACAGGTGGACTTACTACATATCTCTGTGTTTTTATAAGTATTAATAACCGAGTACACTAAAAAGAAGTTCAAGCAAAAGATTATGCATTTTCTAAGACTTTTAGCAACATTTTCTCTTTGAATACAAAAGCATCAACTCCAAACCTCATGTTGGTGACAGCTTCTGTCCATATATGGTCCATACACAGTTCAGGAACAA
Organism: Lyroderma lyra; assembly: GCA_004026885.1. Classification (NCBI taxonomy): domain Eukaryota; kingdom Metazoa; phylum Chordata; class Mammalia; order Chiroptera; family Megadermatidae; genus Lyroderma; species Lyroderma lyra. The sequence goes on along the minus strand of PVJL010019128.1, from coordinate 13,494 downwards.
TCGGTTCTGTTTCAGGCGCGAGAAAAGAGCCGTTTGAATTACTATTTGGAGACTGAGACACACTATGTCGCCTTGGAGACTGACTGTGACTCGAAAGGTTGAACCTTTGCACCCCTGAGAAAGAGTGTGTTCCTAAGGCAGGGGAGTGAGCACGGCTGCAAATAAACAGAAGAGAGACATCCCAATCAACACCAGAGGGCTGGTGTTGCACACTGTCCAAGAGCACTTTACAAATTCTGTGTACAGAGAGCACAATGGCACAATCCCAGTTAGAAAGAAGTTTCTGAAAAAGCAATAGCTATTTAAATGGCTCATGTTGATGTGTTTTATTATATTCTAAAGATTTACAATTCTTATTAAAAATCATAATTTTAAAACTGAAAATAAGTTCACTTTCTGTCTCAGAAAATGAATCATTTGCATGTTCAGAAAGGACTAAACCAAGTTTGTCTAACCTGCAGCCCAGAGGCCACATGTGGCCCAGCATGGCTGTGAATGTGGCCTACCACAAATTCGTAAACTTTCTTAAAACATTATGAAAATTATGCACGGACCATTTTTTCACCACATCAGCTATCATTATAGCATTAGTATATTTTATGTGTGGCCCAAGACAATTCTTCTTCCAACGTGGCTCAGGGAAGCCAAAAGATTAGATATCCCTGGTCTAAACTATGTTTCTGTATATACAAATATATGCACAGCAATAAAATTATGTCCCTGTGTTAACAGATAGGTAGGTAGGTAGAAAAAAAAAAAAAAGAAAGAAAGAAAAGAAAAGCTAATGCAAATTAAGACAAAATAGAACTAAAATATTTTTGCAGTCAATAGTCCTCAAACTGCTGTCACTTAATGGGAGAAATGAGGCAACCGATCATTATGACAAACATAGGCAGCCTCCAAATAGGACTCCTGGAGAAAGGGTAACACGGTAGACCTGGAAGTCTTAGTAAAAGCAACACAATTGGATAATGACTATCTTCTGTAAGGACAAAAAAAAAAAAAAACAAAAAGAAACCCACGAGCTGACAATACAAATTTAAATCCCTCAAAACTACAAGAAAGCAGGTATCTTTTTCTTGGGCTATTTGGATAAAATAAGGACACACCACACTCAAGTCCCACCTTAGAGCTGCCATGTTGGAGATGGAAGGAGAACGAGAGTGCAGGCTGGGTGAGGAGGTGGAGCGACTCTGACTGTGGACAGAGGAGTAGTTCTGGAAAGGCGAGCCCACGGGGGAGTCTCCTTTGGAGAGGCTTCGGAGGTGTGCTGTGAGGGAGCTACTACTGGCCGCATTGTGGGGGGTTCCCCCATGTTCAGAGAACTTTAGAACAACATTCTCTTCCTTAAATCAAAATGATGAGAAGGAATTAAAAAAACCATAATAATTGGATGAAAATAGTAATTTCCTGGTGAAAATTCAGGGCAGATTCAAGTTATTACAAACACAATCTTTTTTCCTAAGGCGCTCAATCTATTTCACATGATTCCCCCAAACGAGTGAAGGTTTTCAGTGTTAACTAACTACCCTTTATCCTCACCTCTGATTTGACCCTCCGGAGAACCCACACAGAATGCAGACTCTGAACACTGTCATAGGTCATTACAATGGAGGGCTCAGTGTTGAGGAAAACGATTTTCATTGCAGCATCTACAACATATTGCACCCGTGATGAACCAAAAAAACCTTCAAGATAAAACAGAAATAATCAGGTTTGGAACAAGGGACTTTACAACACTGTTCTTTATAAAAAGACTTCGTGCAATTCCTAAAGACAAAGAGAAATCAACCCAATTAAGGCACAACACCATTAATACTACTTATACTAATTAATTAACCCTGCACTTTCAATAAATTTTCCTTGGGCATCAACTTCCTTAAAATACATTAAAAATGATGAGTCTTACAGTTTCAATCTTACATGCATGCAAGTAAATGGTGAAGGTTTGTGCTGCCTCACCATTACATTCATCAGCTACAGATGAAAGAAAGGTCCATGTCTCCTTCAATAACCAACTTATTTATGAATTGCAATCAACTATTCTGCCAACTTGGACTTGGTAACTAGTTCTTTTCTTCTACATGAAATCTGTCCTCTATAATAACCACTCAAACAGTGAACAGTATACCTATTTCATGCAAAATAAGGTTTTCCTAGTGAGGTTAGTTTCTACTGTTATAGTACCATGAATTGATTTCTACGTCCTTATTTGACAGCTTCCTAAATGCTTCCCTTTCAGTTAAAATATTAGATAATAAAAATATATAAGTATTTTATAAAACTAATACAAACTTTATAAAAAAATAAAAATCACTCATAATCCCACCAGCTCAAAATATCCACTATTAACATATTAGGGAATAGTTTGGTTTTTTCCTCCTATACATATAGGATGGCTATCCAGAAAGTATCCAGCCATGTAATATGAAAAACAGGCATTTATGGCTGGATTTTTTTGGACAGCCCTTGTATACACACTTAGAATGTTTCTACAAAACTGGAATCGTACTGAATAAGGAATTATGAATAAGCAATTTTTGAGATTATATATTATTAAAAATCATGATCAATAATGGCCACATACCATTGAATCACAGGTGCTAACATGTTTATTTAAGTCATCTATAATTGTTACCACATAATATAAAATTTATCAACAAACTTTTTCAGGAAAAGACCAAAGAATAACTAGTTCAGGCTTTGTGGATCACGTACTGACTCTGCTGCTAATCTTTTGTTTCCTACAATCCTTTAAAAAGGTAAGAACCATTCATTCTAAACTCTTAAACCTTACAAAAACAGACTATGAGATAGAATTAGCCAAGGGCTGAAGTTTGTCAAGCCCTGATAAAAACCCCAGTAGTATTTCCAAATACGTACCTGGGATGAAGTCTTAAAAGTAAAATTGGTCAAAAAGTATAAATACAGTGAACTCTCCGATCGCTGGCACCCAAGGGGATTGCTAGATGCTGTATAAATGTAAGCAGACTCTCTGTTAACTGGAACTCAAGCAACCAGCACTCTCAAGCAACCAGCAAAATGTTTGCTTGAGTTCCAGTTAACAGAGAGTCTACTGTATTTTTTTGAGCTTTCAAGTCCTTATTATGTATAATTATCTATCATGTTTGGCCACATGTAACTTTTTAAAATAATCACCTAGAAATACTTGCAGGAAATATTAATAGTTCTGAACCCCAGCAAATTGTGTGATTAGGAGCAGAGAAAAGGAAACATTAAAATTTACAAAGTACATGCCTAAGAACCTGTATTTCTTTTTCTTCAAAAAAAAAAAATATTTTTTAATTCATCTAAGTATCATTCATTTGCTTATTAATTACTGAGGAACAGAGCCCAGAGTTATATACAGGTAGGTCAGTTAGCAAATCTGTTAGTAATTTGATCGTCTCATAGGCTCTACTTTTAGGAAAACAGAATCTCTTAAAACAGTTAAAAAGAAAAGGCATTCAAAAAGTCCTTGCTTTAATATGAATTATTTTCATAATGAAAAGGCTATTTTTGTAAAATGCTTAAATTATATTATCCTTAGAAAACAAGTCAAATTTTCCTAAGTGTCTTTATTCCCCACCCCCTGCAAACTCAACAAAAGAGCTATAGTAACAGAGCTTATAAAAATACACTTACTTGCAGATTTACACACAAGTGGGGTTATTTCATCTAGTGGATGCAGCATGCTGAACATGGTGGGTAAAGGTTCCCTAGTAATAAACAAACAAATAATCAGTCAACCACCAACATAAGATACCTTTACTTACACTTTGCACTTTACTTACAAAGAAATAGCTTCTCTAGGTTACACAAGCAACTATCATAGAAACATGCCATCTCAAAGAGCAACCCTCTAAATTTTTACATACTGTTTTTCACAGCATCTTCTATTTCATTCCTAGATATTGCTCCTCTTATACGGGGGTAATTCTATGCAAACTCCCACAGAGGAAGATCAATCCAGCCCAGGGACTATCTACACACAGCACTCATCACGGTATAAAACCAAGGAAGTAATGGACATAAGGCAGTCTGTTTTTTTTAACCTCTCTTAATAGCAGTGTGTCTTTGGCGGCTAAGAAAGAAATTTGCCTACTATATTTATTTACATAGGAGTGCACTTAAAATTACAAAAAATGAAAGAAAAAAAAGAAAATTCAAGTAAATAAAAAGGCTGCATTTTTTTAAAGGAATAACTGAAAAAAAAAAAAAAAAGTGAAGGGAGAAAGGCCTTCTTCTACCTAAACACGGAAATGTTAAAATCTGTAGGCCATCTTTTGAAATTATAGTGTCCACTACGTGCACCACAATGTGCTCGATCCAGTATGCCTCTGCCCTTCGTGGGCTCACAACTGATTCTGGAGACAGGTAAACACATCATCAGTGAGCACCTACCATTTCTTGAGCACCTGATACAACCTAAGCCCTGTCTCAAAGGTTATATACATTAGCTCACTTAATCCTGCATAAATCCTAAGAGGTAAATGGTGGTATTTCTGTAACAAATAAGGAATATCAAATGATTTGCCCAAAGCAGCACAATGAAAAATGGCAGAGCTAAGAACTAAGTCTTGCTATGCTTAATCCATATGCTTGTTCAAGTTTATTACTCAGGTTTGGAGGGAAACAAACTGTAGATGATTCAGTACCAAGTGAGGAGTAGAACTCACAAGTGTACAACACCGAGATGAGAAAAAATGGCACAGATCTGTGCTGTCACCATCGAAATCCTATCATCCCAAACTCTTAGGTAAACAATTTTACCTCAGAGCCAACACACAAAAAGCCCAACTAACAATATTCTGAACAGATTAAACCGAATACCTGGGTAGACCTGGAGGTACCTCATGTGAAGAGCTGCTTCGTTCAAACAACAATCCATATTTGGTGGGCCAAACGCTTGCAACCTGTCAGGTAAAAGAATGGAAAAAATGCAAGTCAAAGAAGCTACTCTTTAGAACATGTTTTAGGAAACATAACAGAGCATTAGATTTTCTTCCAATTTAGCAAAAGCATTACAAAATAATACCTTTTTTGAAAAGTCATGTCTAACAAGCAAGTCTAAGACAAATTCAAACCTAAGGAAGAGTTCAATCTGAATTTTGTGCCAGGGGCTCATTTCAGCACCAAAGTGATAACGCAGTAAAACTTTAACATCAGCACTAGGCATGAAAAACATGATGAGAAAACAGGAAAAAAGATGCATATGGCTCTCATACTACAATAAAACCAAAATTATTTCCTATTTTATCACTTGAACTGAAAAAATAAACTCTCAGAAAAGACTTCATAATTCACTTCATTAAATTATTCTTTAGGATGCACAGGATGGAAAATGGTAAGCCCCAAAACCTGCTACATTTTAGGTCATTTCTTTGAGTAAAAATAACATTATTGGTTACTATAAGACATAAGAGCAGCAATACTTCTGAAAGCAATTAATTTAAGAATACTCCCCAATAAAACAGACAGACATGGAAACACTCAAGGTTACCTGAAAAGGTAAAGAAGCTATGTACTCCTTTCCTTCTATGCTGTGCATATTAATACATGAGCTTTGCAATATACATATGCATTTCTCTACTTCATCACTACCTGAAAAAAAAGGTACAACAAGATGTATACTTTCTTTTTTTCAGAAATACCCCCATAATCACAAATTACAATTCCCAATAGCACAAATTCTTTAATGAACAATAAAAAAGGCTTAGGCTAAATCACTAATATGGGCTACTTATTTGGAAAAAAAAATGAGATACACTTATGAAATCATAAGATGCAATAAAATTTCAAACACAAACTTACTGTAGGCTTTTTCAGACTTATCCTGTGATACAATGAAGTCACACCACAAAGCCTAAAATTAAAACAAAATACTCACTTAAGAAAAGTGTACCTAAATAATACCATAGTAACTAGCGGTACCTAAATAATAATTATGACAGCCACATAACAACTATCTTTCCTCACGAGCTTAACACATACAACATGGGAACAGAAAAGAGTAAGATAAAATAAAATTAGACTCATGAGTGATCAATATTATAAGAAAAGATAAATTGTGTTTCTACATAAATTTTATGGAAGGAGAAGGGAAAATAAAAATTTAAAAATCTAGACAAAAACCTTGCAGCAAAAGGGAACCCAAACAGTGGCTCAACCTACATTAAACACTATATCCTATTCAAAGCTCAAGGGTATCAGAAGAGCTGAAAACTGCAAAGCTATTTTATAATCTCCAGTCTTAACGACCTCATCATTCTTAGACAATCTTAGACTCACTTCAGAAAAGTCTTTAGAAAAACTAACTTTTCCCTTTCTTAAAGACCCACCTTACAAAATACACACAAAAAATAGCCATTAAACTTTCACTGGCATGCCTGACAATCACTTACTGAAATTGTTAATGACATTTTTATGGGGCTTTTTTAAATTAGAGTAAAATATACATACCATTAAATTTACCACTTTAACCATTTTCAGTGTATGACTTCAGTGGCATTAAGTACATTCACAATGTTGTGCAACCTCATCACTATCTATTTCCACAACTTTTCTGTCATCCCCAACAGAAACTACCCATTCAACAAAAACTTCACTTCTCCCTTCCTCTAGCCTCTATTCTACTTTCTGTCACTATGAGTTTTCCTGGTGACTCTCAGTACCTCCAGAAAGTGGAGTCATACAGTATGTGTTCTGTTGTGTCTGCCTTATTTCACTCAGCATCATGTCCTCAAATTTCATCATGTTGTAGAAGGTCAGAATTGCCTTCCTTTGAAAGGCTGAATGATAAGTCCTTTGCAGGTATGTACCCCATATTGTTTATCCATTCCCCTATCCATAGATACTTGGGTTGCTCTCACCTTTTGCCTTATGAATAGGCTGCTACGAACACTGGTGTATGACTATTTAAGTCCTTGCTTTCGGTTCTCTTGTGCGTGTGTAGATATACACTTTCAAGGGGAATTGCTGGATCATATGGTGACCCTTGCTTTAATTTTTTGAGGAACTGCCAAATTCTTTCCAACACTGGATTTTGTACTGTGAAACATGAGCAATGCACAGAATTCCAATTTTTCAACATCCTTATGGACACTTGTTTATTTTTTTCAGATTTTTGAGACCAAGCAGCCTAGCAGGTGTGAAGTGGTATCTCGTGTTTGGATTTGCATTTACTTAATAACTGCCAATGCTGAGCATCTTTTCATGTACTAACTGGCCATTTGTACATCTTCTTTACAGTAATATCCATTCAAGTCCTCTGCCCAGTTGTGAATTCCAATTTTTGTTGTTGTTGAGCTGTAGGCGTTTTTAATGGTATTTTAGTAAATGAAAAACAAGCAACAAAGCTGCACCAATCTGAAACAGCCAAAAACTAAGCTGTACCTGTTGCCACCTAAGCTTCCTTTGATGACATCCCATCCTCCCAGTCTATGAAACCAGGTAGTATTTTCGCACTCTCCTTTACTTTGATGTCTGAGACCACTAGGTCCTTCCACATGTTCCTCAGCTAGGTTTCTCTGTCTTCTCTTTATTCCTGGCATCAATCTCTTTCACCCAAACTATCACAAAACAGTATCCCAGACAAGTCTCTCTACTTCACAGCCAATAGTATATATTGTCACCAAAGCAGTTATCTTCTCTAAATATATAACTGGAGATCCACGTTCCACTTTAAGGTCCTTGGTAGGCTCCTTCTGTGTACAGGTCAATATCCAAGTTCCTAGGTGCATACAAGGCCCTTCAGTTTTGACCCATCCAGCACCTGCAAGCAGCCCTCCACACCAACACTCTGTGTGCAGCCATTCTCAAGTTAGAAAACATCATGTTTTCCCACAATTCTTTTTGCTGTGATTCCCTCTACCTAGAATGACCTTCTTTTACCAACTTCCAATTCAAAAAGTGTCTTCTTTCAGAAATCCTCCCTTCAGAGCTCAGGTCCCCTGGCTCTCACTACACTGTGGACACACAGCTATGACATGGCACTTCAGTTTATCTAAATACAGCATTTTAGTTTATCTATGTGTTCACCTTTCTGTACCGTAAGTTCTTTGATGGCAAAATCTATAGATTCACCTTTGTCATCCCAGCATGCTGTCTGAAACAGGTGACACTAAGCACTTGTAGAATAAATTGGATAAATCAACACCTAGTATTACTTCTAACCAAAATATAAAATTATCTTTATCCATACTAGCAAGAAGGCTAAATAACAGTGTATTTTCCAGACCAAAAGGACTGAAATAACATAGCCTATGATCCTACTTACAAGGGATCTTAAGATAAAGGAGACAATACATCTAACTGCATAGCCAGGGAATCTCATAAACAGGCAATCATTCCTTGGAGAAATGAAGATGGAAACAAAGGAGCCAAGAACCATTAATATCTGGACATCACGGGGGACACTGCCATCAAAAAGATCACTGGCTTCAACTATCCTGGAGACAAACGCTTTTACACATGCCCTCAAATTTTGGAATAATTGTTAATCCTTCCCAATATATTATTAGAAAAATAAAATGTTCATCATTGTTAATGGGGGGCAAGGGTACAAAATACTACTAAGCAGTTTCCAGGTACCAAGTATTTACCAATAAGGAATTGAACATTAGTCAAAAAGCCTCAAAACCTCTTGTCAGTAACTTAACAATTAATTCAACTACAACTACTATAAATGTACGCATTTTCCCCCTAACTTTGTATGTTAAAACTTTTCAGTAAGAAAGAGGAAACAGTACAGTGAACAACTCTTTCATCTAACAGTTACTAACATTTTTCCGTATCTGCTGTGTGCATTTGTGTGCAGGTGAAAATTATACACATCATAACACTTCGCCCCTACATACTTCATCATGCATTTCCAAAAAATAAAGATGTTCTCCTATATAACTACAGACCCTTATAAAACCAACTGAGAAAAAAATTTTCTAATATCACCTAATAGCCACTCCATTCACAACTTTTTCATATTTTCCCAAAAATGTGTATTTTAGCCAATTTTCAAGAACCAGGATTCAAAGTTCATTCAATGAGGTGCAAAACAATACTGAATTTGGTGATGTCCCTTTAGTTTCTTTTAATCTAGAACAGTCCCCGCGTTTTTCTTTTCTCCATGACTGACTCTTTAAAGAGACCAGACTATAGACCCTCCCACATTCTGGATTTCTCTATTTCCTCATGGTGTTTTCTTTTTCTTTACATTCTTTTATTATGTAAATTTCAAATATATACAAAGTAAACAGAGTAACATAATACATTCCCATCAGGCAGCTTCAATTATTATCAACATTTCACTGTTCTTGTTTCATCTATACTTCCAACCCACTCCTTATCTCATGTTATTTTACAAATGGATTGCTAGTTCCCATGTTTCCTGTAATTGGAAATTAGGTCAAATATTTTTGGGATGAAAACTAAGTAGATGACAGCCTTTCTTCATGTTGCATTATAGCTGCAGGTACATATATTCCTCTGTCCCACTATTAGTGATGGTAAACCCCATGTGGTTGAGGTGAAGACCAACACAGAGCTCCACAGGAGATACCTATTTGTTCCCTCACCTTCAGCAAGTCATCCACAGGGCGACATCTTAGTGTCATGCTAACATCCTTTCACCCAGCAGCTTTAGTGCACATTAAAAGAATCCTTGTCTAAATCAATGATTACACTGGATGTTACAATGGTGATTTTCTAATTCTACCATTCTTCTATATTAGCTGGTATTCTTCTATGAACAATGAATTTCCTTCATTAACTACAGATGAACTGCATGTCTTTCTAAAAGAGCAGAGCAAATGCTTAATTCTTTCCCTCAAATTACCAATTTTTTTACTAGTGGTGTGTTAACAGCAAAGTGCAATGACAACAGATTAGTTTTCTCCTTTCCCTTTCTGAGTATTACTATGAATCTGATTATTTAGTCAGTGAAATCAACTGTCATCATGTGTTAAATGATTCTTACACCTTTAATGTCTCATTAATTTTTATTTACAATATGAAGTGGAATTACTCACGGAATGTATTTCAAAGTTATCATTAAATTGACAAAGGATCGTGTAAAAAAGTGATGATACAGAAAATAAATGAAAATTTTCTTTTCCTACACTTATCTTCACTACCTGTTACAATGTATACCCAGCTGCTGAGATCATTATGCTTTGTTTGTATCATTTCTTTTAAATCTTACAACTAAAGCTTTTTTGAAAGAAAAGTGTTAAATAGTTAATCAAATGTTAAAATTCAAATGAACTCACCTGTTGAACAGGACTGTCAACTGTAAACGCTTTATAAACGGCCAATGCCTGGCTTTTACTTCCTTTGCTCCAAATCACCATATTTCCAGCCACATAGAGCTCCTCATCGTAATCCACTTCTTCTCCAATTTCGCTTACACCTTTCCTTAGCTGCCAGCTTTCCTTCAAAATTAACACAGGTAAGACACAAGCAGTTTTGTTTTTCTTTTTCCATAGTATGGAGAAGACTCATTAATTAAATCAAACAGCCATCCAGATACAAGTCTCCTTCTCTCTCTTTGCCCGTGGAGTAAGACTCGATCTAAATCGAACTCTTAGGTTTGGTGCCACTGATTAGGAAGAGTGGGGTGTGGTGGGAAGGATTAATTTTCTGACACACAGTTACATCCCATTCCCTATTTAAGAACTACTACTCTATCAACTTATGTGGCATTTCTTTTCTTCCCTAGGAACGTGTACATTTCTTGCAGCAAGGACCATTTCTAACTCTACTTACTATCTAATCATCACATAACATGAAATTGGTCCCTACATACTAAGTGAAAAAAAAGAGGTTTAAAATGGACCATAATCATAGTGACTCTCATGATAAAACCAGGAGTTATATGTCTAAATAAACAGCCATGACACTACAGTAAAATAAAGTCATTGCTTTTAGCTTTGATTAAAATGACCAAATCTCAGCTCCTACTCCACAAATGAGTAGCATCATACTCATTTCTCAGTTGCATCTGGGTAGCCTCAATTTACAAGTAGATCATATCACTCTACATTTCAAAACAGTGAGAAGCTTAACGGAACCTTGTGTTTCTCGTGGATTGTAACCTCCTGAAGGGACCCCACCAAGCCAGCAGCGCCATCAGAAGACCGGAACTCAGAGGCTGGCTGTAGCTGGCGAAGCTGAAGGTTCAGAGCATTAGGGTGGTGCCTGCAGTGGTCTCGACCGAAAGGAGCAAATTCCTGCAAATCCCCGGCTGCAATCATCGTTGCCCTGTCTTCATACAAGTTCGACATGGGTTCCAAATATCAACATTATTTCTGTATGAATTCAAACACATACTGGTCAGCTGGTGGTCAAACCAATAAAAATAGGATGGTTTAAAGAAGAGTCTTTAATCTTTAGGTGTTATAAAATCCTACCCTATTACAGGTGTACAAGTGATCATTATATCAAAAAACATTCCAGATCTGACTCTTTCATGTAATTAGTTATGTTATATTATCATTACATAATTAGCATGACAGTTACATCTCAGTTGCAGCTGAACAATAGATAGTTACCCTCTAGGAAACCCCTGGGATGAGACAAGACTTTATGCCCCACAATACCTATGTTCCCTAACACTATACAATAATTTTTCCACATTTCACATTGAAGTATTTAGAGAAGTCATACTTTTCAGTCCCATGATTTCCCGGCTCTCAACATTTAAGGTCATTTCTGTGCAGATGCTGGAACCTCATTTGAAAAGCACACCTAAAGGATCACTGGCATATTGAAATGAAACAAACAAGCAAACAAAAATCATGTATTTCTTCTAATTCATCCAAAGTAGAAGCACTGCTTTAATAAGCTATCAAATGTCATCAGCAATTTGGCACCCCAATCCACCTAAACATATAACCAAAATCAATTCTAATTTTTGGTCCACAACCAAGGAACCAAAGCATGAATAGCTCTTGTCATGAAACAGTCATGCTTGTTTACAAATTTAAGAATTCTAGTTTTAATTAACATAACCGATTACAGTTTAGTTTATCACTACAAAAATGTGAATGAGCTGCAAGCGGAAACATGTCCGTATACTTCCAAAACATTTCTACAAACAGGAACTGACAGCCAGTCAAATTTCAACACCATATGTGCTATAGAAAGCGCATGTCAGTTCTGTCTCCAAGAAAACACCTATATCAAAAAACGGGTTTTGTGACACCATGTCTAAGCTGCAATCCTCACAAACAGAAATCAAAACAAACATTAACGTCGGCCCTATAGACAACCTTTAAAAAGAGTGTTCAAAACAGTATTTACAATGGAAAAAGTTGAATTTGACTTAGTTTCTCTTCTGAGGTCTTCTGAGCACCTGGTAGCTTTCTTCCCTGCAATATGTCAAAGTCCCTGTAGTCCCTATGCAGCTCCTCTAGAGTTGTGGTTACTTCGTTGTGAATTAAATGTCATTCCTGAGAAAACTGTCACAATCTTGACATTTTTCTCCTGCTAAATCACAATCAGTACTGACAGCACATAAACTTGGGACATGACTGAGACAGTGCCTTAGAAAACATAGAAGAAAACAACAAAATTCACTTGCTCTTCTTACATTCTAGTCAACAGGATAAGCAATATCTTAAAACTTGGGGAGAAAAATACAAAATCACTCATTACAGAATTATTTTCACAACACACTCTCTGCTCTGATTAAGGGTAACACATGCAATACGTTCACAGTACCCCAAACTTGCACGTGCTTTTTACCTATCAGGGACAACGTAATGAGCCACACAGAAAAGCCCTGTATTAAACTCACGTGCTAAAAATCAGGACAGCAGCACTGCTTACTCGATACAAAATCTACCCTGCCAGAGGCGCCCCGAAGCTGCTTCAAGAGAACACCCACATGCCCCCAGAAAGGCACCTTGAACTGCGTCTACACAGAAAGGCAGAGCTTCCTCGGCCTCTCCAGGGCTCGGTGAAAACCCTGTCGGAGGGGAAGCGGCCCCTGTGCGGGCGGAGGCCGCATGCGGACCGGGTGTGTAGCTCGGGAAGGAGGCGGGAGGAAGGGCTCAGAGAGGCACGCCCGGAGAGCCCAGCCCGCAGGCCGGGCCGCCCCTGGGCTCCCGGTCCTTCCTCCCGGTTCCGCGGGACAGGAGCCACGCGCTGACCACCGGCACCGCCGGCCCGGCCCTTACCTGAGTAACTCAGGACGCGTCAGGCGCGGCAAGCCCAGGCTGCTCCCCGAGGGCAGCGGCAGAGTCTGTCACGGGGAGTCCTCGGCCGCTGCAGCTTTTCATTCCCCCTCCTTCCCCTGCTCCGGAGGAACAGCGAGCAGCAGCGGAGGCCAGGAGGACGTGAGGTGAGCCGCTGTGAGAGACGTTCAAACGGAGGCGTCCATCTTAGCTTCCCGTCGTGCTTCGCGCTGGACCAGGCTAGGGCGGGACCTCGCGGGGCGGGGCCTCACAGAGGCGGGGCCTAGCGGGAGGCGCGAAGCAGCCCCCGTCCTGGCCCCTG
>PVJL010019127.1:0-14486 GCA_004026885.1 Lyroderma lyra | reverse complement strand
GACTATTGATGCTTTGTAATATAAATAGAAGTCAGGAAGTGTAATGCCACCAGCCTTATTCTTTTTATGTAGTATTGCTTTGGTAATTCGAGGTCTTTTATGGTTCCATATAAATCTAATAATTCTTTTATCTATTTCACGAAAGTATGATTGTGGGATTTTGATGGGTATTGCATTAAATCTGTAGATTGCTTTGGGCGGAATGGCTATTTTAACAATGTTAAGTCTTCCTATCCGTGAACAGGGGATATTTTTCCACCTCTTAAAGTCTGTTTCAATTTCTTTCAAAAGTGTCTTATAGTTCTCTGTGTATAAGTCTGTCACGTTCTTTGTTAAGTTAATTCACAGGTATTTCATTCTTTTTGTTGTGATAGTAAAAGGAATTGAATCCCTCATTTCTTTTGCTGTGGATTTGTTGTTTGTATAAAGGCATGCTGTTGATTTTTGTACATTGATTTTGTATCCTGCAACTTTACTATATTTGTTAATTGTTTCTAATAGTTTCCTGGTGGAATCTTTGGAATTTTTTATATAAAGGATCATGTCATCGGCAAATAGTGACAGTTTGACCTCTTCTTTCCCAATTTGGATACCTTTGATTCCTTTCTCTTGCCTGATTGCTGTGGCTAGAACTTCCAGTACTATATTAAATAACAGTGGTGACAGGGGGCATCCCTGTCTTGTTCCCGGTTTTAGGGGAATAAGTTTCAGCTTTTCCCCATTCAGTATGATGTTAGCTGAGGGTCTCTCATATAAGGCCTTTATTATGTTGAGATACTTTCCTTCTATACCTATTTTATTTAGTGTTTTGATCATGAATGGATGTTGTACCTTGTCGAAAGCTTTTTCTGCATCAATTGAAATGACCATATGGTCTTTATCTTTGATTTTGTTTATGTGGTGTATCACATTGATTGATTTTTCATATGTTGAACCATCCTTGTGCTCCCGGGATGAATCCCACTTTATCATGATGTATGATCTTTTTGATGCATTGTTGTATTCTCTTTGCTAATATTTTGTTCAGGATTTTTGCATCTGTGTTCATCAGAGATATTAGTCTATAGTTATCTGTTTTTGTGTTGTCTTTGCCAGGCTTTGGTATTAGAGTAATGTTGGCCTCATAGAATGAGTTAGGGAGTATTGCTTCCTCTTCAATTTTTTGGAAGAGTCTGAGGAGGATAGGCGTTAATTCTTCCTTGAATACTTGGTAGAACTCGTTGGTGAAACCATCTGGTCCAGGGCTTTTGCCTTTAGGGAGATTATGTATAGTCATTTCAATCTCATTGCTATTGATTGGTCTATTTAGATTATCCAGTTCTTCTTGGTTCAGTTTTAGTAGGCTATAAGTTTCTAGAAACTTGTCCATTTCTTCTAGATTGTTAAATTTTGTGGCATAAAGTCCTTCATAATATTTTCTTATAATCCTTGGTATTTCTGTGGTATCAGTGGTAATTTCTCCCCTTTCATTTCTAATTTTGGATATTTGTGTCCTTTCCTTTCATCCTTTGATTAGTCTCGCCAGGGTTTTGTCAATTTTGTTGACTTTCTCAAAGAACCAGCTCTTCGTAATATTAATTTTTTCTATTGTCTTTCTGTTCTCTAATTGGTTTAGCTCTGCTTTAATTTTTATTATTTCTTTCCTTCTGCTGACTTTGGGTTTTGTCTGCTCTTCTTTTTCTAGTTCTTTAAGATAGGATGCTCAGATGTTTGCTTGTGATTTTTCTTGTTTCTTAAGATAGGCCTGTAATGATATAAATTTCCCTCTTATTTCCGCTTTCGCTGTGTCCCAATAATTCTGATACGTTGTATTTTCATTGTCATTAGTTTCTATATATTTTTTAATCTCATCTTTTATTTGTTCTTTTATCCAATCCTTTTTTAATAAGCTGTTGTTTAATCTCCATGTATATGTGTTTTTTTCTGCTTTCCTTTTACATTTGATCTCCAATTTCAAAGCTTTGTGGTCTGAGAATACACTTAGTATGATTTCGATCTTCTTGAATTTGCTGAGACTACTTTTGTGTCCCAGCATATGGTCTATTCTTGAGAATGTTCCATGTGCACTAGAAAAGAAGGTGTAGTCTCTTTTTGCTGGATGAAGTGTCCTGTAAATGTCAATGATGTCCAGTTGTTGTAATGTGTCGTTTAGAGCTGTTATTTCCTTATTTATTTTCTGTTTGGATGATCTGTCCACGGCTGTTAGCGGGGTGTTTAAGTCTCCCACTATGATTGTGTATTCATCAGTTTCTCCTTTCAAGTCTGTTAGTAGTTTCTTTGTATATTTTGGTGCATCCTGGTTGGGAGCATATATGTTGATTAGTGTCAAGTCTTCTTGTTGTTGCATTGTGCCTTTTATCATTATGTAATGTCCATTTTGTCTTTTACTATCTTTTTTAACTTGAAGTTTATTTCATCAGATATCAGTATGGCCACTCCTGCTTTTCTCTGGTTACCATTTGCTTGGAGTATTGTATCCCATCCTTTCACTCTGAGTCTGTGTTTGTCCTTACAGCTGAGGTGTGTTTCTTGGAGACAGCATATGGATGCATGCTGTTTTTTAATCCAGTGTGCTACTCTGTGTCTTTTTATTGGTGAGTTCAGTCCATTAACATTTAGAGTGATGATCGATATGTGAGGATTTCCTGTGGCCATTACTTATTTCTTTCTTTGTTTTTGTTTGTTTGTTTGTTTGTTTATTTTTGTTTCTTTCTTGTTGCCCCAACTTTGTTCCATTTGTCCTGATGTTTTGTTTCAGGCTGAAGAGCCTTCTTCAGTATTTCTTGGAGTGCTGGCCTCATGCTGGCAAATTCCCAGGATTTCTTTTTCTAAGATCATTACAGGTGATAAAACTTAGGTCCCTCATTATAATCACCAAGAATAAAAGGCAGTCCATGGAATACCACCATCAGGGATCACCTTCCCAGCTGAGGCCTGAGTTTTGAATTTTTGGGCTGAGGAAATCCCTTATGGTGCTATTCTATGGGATGTCTAAGCATTTATCAATAATCACTTTAAATGTAAAAATAATATTTTTAATTTAAAAAAAAGTCATGGGAATTCTAAGGAAGTATTTAGAAAGGTTCTTGTCTCCTGCACCTGCAGGGCAGACTTTGCTAAAATTTAAGCCCTGGATTTGATTGTGAGAACAGAGTTATAAAACAGACTGAATGCATGGGTTAAATAATTTTTATATAACAATATCAAAAACCTGATAGAAAAATAGATGGCACTCTGAGACCAGAGTGGGATCATTTTGCACCAGGAAGTTAGACTGTAAAGGTGCATGAGAGAAAATCTATCGACATCAAAGCATTGATGTTGCAGGGTTTAACATTCTAGCAACAAAACCTAGAATGAGTCTTAATATGCTACTAGCATAACACCTTGAAACTCAGTCTACAATAAATAATACAGAGATGTCAGAGCTGCCTTAACAGTAGACTGAGGAAGAAGTCATAAGCCTCAAAAAAAAAAAAAAAAAAAAAAAAAAAAAAAAAAAAAAAAAAAAAAAAAAAAAAAAAAAGAAAAGAAAAGAAAAGAAAAGAAAGAAAGAAAATAGGATGCTTTTTCTTTCTTTTCAATGTAAAACCAGAGACTCTATATTATGAGGCTGCAACATCAACAAAATTCTATGACCAAAGGTCTGAAGCAAGCCAGGATATCTGCAAACCTTAGCCTAATGCTGTGAGATAGAAGACACGTTATTGGGCCTCGCTCCCTCACTGCTAAGGTGGAGGCACAGCATGTAGTAAAGCCTATTTGGGTTTTGGAGACAGTGTACACTGCGCCTGGAAAGACCGCTCAAACCAATGTATCTGAAGGCACAGAAATTCGCCAGTTTGCAGTGGGTTTCAGAGTGGGAGATGATAATTGCAGCAGTTCCTGACTCCAGTGCAAGGTACACTGACCCACGGGCCGTAAAACACAGCAGATCCAAACGTTCTAGCCGTGTCTGTGGTGGGCTTGACGTTAAACTGGTGTCGCGCAGGTTCCAACAGGAGCATCTTCATGCAGAGAACGGTCTTCCATGCGAAAAGCAGTCCCCGGCTTGCTACTGAGACCCAGTAGAGAAAGAACACCTTGACCATGAGGCATAGTGAGTATCACCAAAAGCTGTCCATCTTGAGCTGAGTATTATCCCCACCATTGAACCATAAGTTTGGGTGAAATGAGACAGTGCTCATTGTGTGCACACAAGATTGTGTGCAAAAATGTCTAGAAAGTATGAGGAAATTGTGTGAACGTAGCCCAGGATCTCACTTCTCCTACCTTTGTGGCACCAACACTTTCTCCCACGAACACCTAAGGCCTCATGGGGTGTTAGCAGTGCTGCACCCCAAGTGGCAGAAGAGAAAATAATGTAGACTCCATACACCGATGGATTACCTTGGCACTTTGGTACCCAGTCAGATATGGACCACTGGTGCGTGACAGCCCCACTCCACGTCATCCTGAGACGGCGGTGAAGGAAAATCCCCGAAGTTCTTTTCTGCTCTGTCGTTCTATGACAAGCGGGTATGTATTGTAGCACTTGTAGCAGCCCCTTTCCTGGCCCATCTTGCACTGCAGCCTTTGCTGCAGCGATCAGAAACACAGGAGGAATCCGGACTGCATTCTGTCTCACCTACTCCAAATAACAGGTGCTTCACTCTGGAGCTTCAGGGACTCCACAGCAGTATGGGACCCGTGGGAACAGCGAGGCACTCACAAGTGAGCAGCCTGGAAGTGAAAGGGAGATAAAGTCCATTAATAACCATTTTGTTTACTTCTTTAGAACCTTGAAAAAAGAAAAGAAAAGCTCAGATTAGCCAATTATCAACTCAAGTCATGCTGTGCGGGTCAAAAGGCTTCCAATGCAGTGTTTAGAGGGACCTACTAGGTATTAATGTAAGCACAGCTGGGAAATGCAAGAATGTCACCACCCCAGGAAGTCATTTCCCACAACAAACTTCCCCTAACCAAGCCCTTGGCGCAGATCCTTTTCCTGCTGGGAAAGCTAGGCTAGACCTGTGAGGAAGCATAGCTTCTTAACTGGAGACTTGGCCCTTCTATTTGGTAATTCATGAATGCATAAATTTAAAACAAGAAATGACATTAAATCCAAAAGATCACCACCATCTTTTGTTGATACCATGCACTTCAGCTGAAAGATTCTGATTTGCGGTGATGATGGGACGAAAAAAATTCTTTTGGAAAATATGGGGGAGATAATAAAAGACCAATCTAGAAAGGGCTCCAGCCTGTCACAATCTATGATGCCTGACCCTCCATTCCAGACTAAATTTAATCCCATACTTGGATAAAACCACGTTATATCTCCTCAATAGTTTCTTGAATTTCTCTGTTAATTCAGCAATCCCAGTCATCTCATACTACCCAGGTATCGGCTATATTGAGTTTGAAGAGGGAACCTACAGCCTTGTTAGTTAGCCATCTTATCAGGAAGATACTTTAATTTTAAAATAAAAATGAATTCAACCATGTGCTACTATCTATATGATCTTGAAAAAGTTATTTACCTCAATGTCCTCATCAGTAAAATAAAAACTTGTTATAACTATTACGTGATAGTACCTGAAGTTGTGTCTGATACATAGTCATGCTCAATAAATATTATTAATAGCTGTTATTGTTAATATATATATGAAGTTATATAATACAGATATTCAGTTGACTTATAATGGGCAGAGCTACTCCTGGTGACAGCAATAGAAGGATCTACTCCAAACAATATTTCTTTCGCTGTAGTCCTTCCATTGACTCTTAAGAACGGAATCCAGATATCACAGGGACGTCCAGATTGGTAGAATTACATCAAATGCTTAAGACTTGCTTCAAAAGATACAAGTTACCCAGAAACTGCTCCAGAAGGCAGGCAATAAAGTCAAATACCATGTAAACTCTGGAAGGAGCAGGGGAAGAATGAAGACCAACAGATGCCTTCAAAGTTTTAGAATTGAATTATTGTAGAATCAAAAACTTGGGCTTTAGAAAGATCAATATTTCTTCATTTTCTTATATTTTCTGCAGTTTGTTTTTTCCTTCTTTATTATTTGAAGGTTCTGTTTTGTTAACCTTTGGGAAAAAAAATAGTATCACCACCTGAGCTGAAGTGTAAATAGGACAGCAAGTATCCCCAAGGCATGGTCAGGGAAGCTCATCAAGGTGAGGTGTCCCCTAAAAGGAAGGTCAGGTTCAGGGTACACCGTGAAGAGGGGTGGTCCAGCTATGTGTCTTATGGAAGGCCACACCGAGACCTCTCGGTAGAGATCTTAAGCCTTGGAGATTTCTGAAGGAGTTAATATAAAGGAGCCCAACCTCTCTTTTGTTGTTGTTTTGTTTTAATTTTTTAAATAATAATTACATACAGTTAAGGTTGCATGATGACTTGGCATTCATACACACAGTGAAATGATCACTACATTTAAGCCAACAAATATATCTGCTCCTCACATTTTTGCATGTGATAAAAGCACCTGAAATCTACTCTCTTAGCAAATTTCAGTTTTCAGTATAGTATTATTAACTATAGCGATCACATTATAACTTAGATCTCTGCACTTCATCCTCCCTAACTGCAACTTTGCACCCTTTGACCATTATCTCCCCTTTTTCTCTACCTCCCCACCCCTGATAGCCACCGTTCTACTCTCTGCTTCT
This sequence comes from Lyroderma lyra, assembly GCA_004026885.1. NCBI lineage: Eukaryota > Metazoa > Chordata > Mammalia > Chiroptera > Megadermatidae > Lyroderma > Lyroderma lyra. The sequence goes on along the minus strand of PVJL010019127.1, from coordinate 7,823 downwards.
AGGTATGTGACTTTTTCAGATTTCACATATAGGTGAGATCATGCACCCTCTTTCTGTCTGGCTAATTTCACTTGGCACAACATCCTCTAGGTCCATCCACATTGTTGCAAAAGGCAGAATCCAAAAGGAGACCAATTCTTTAAAACAGTATCAGAACCAGGCATCTGTCACAACTGTTACTTCTAACTGCCAAAGCCACATAAGTCAACACTTCCAAAATACGCATACACCAGAAATGGAAGACTGCGGCTACTACTCTGTTTTATCCTAAAACAGCACAGTATATCATGTAAGGATCATCTGTTTATTCATTCTTATGTAACTACTAATATTGGTATTAGCCTGGGTTACTGATATAAAAAAATAATGAAGAGAACATTTAAAAATTAAGTCAACCTCAGATTATCCCCCACAAATATCACCAGTACTTTTATATAGGTGCTTGCTCTGTATTTGTTCTTCAACCTCACAGGAAATTCTCCCTCAGGACCCCTTCACTTCTTTATGTATGCCCTCATATCTTCACTTCCTTTCCTCGTAAGTGTGCACTTCTTGATCTATCATTTAAATCTTTCTATTGTAAAAATCTGCAAGTCTCTTTTTCCATTTCCTTCCAAGAGAGTAGCAGCTGACAAAACTCTGGGCTCAGACGAATCCCCTTATCCATCTTTTCCAATTCTATTCCAGGACTGCCAAGTGCCATGTGCATCACTGAATTTTGCAGGCTGCCATTATTACAAACCTGAGGTCTCCAATCTCTGCCAAGTTCTCCACGCTGCCTGACCACCCTTCACCTCAGGGGTTCTCAAGCCTGACTACACACTAGAATCCTGGGGAGCTTTCTAAAAATCCTGACATCTGGGCCTCATCCCAAACCAATAAAATTAGATTCTCTGGTGGGGGAATCCAGGCATCAGTAATTTTCAAAGCGCTCCTAAATAATTCTGATGCATAGCCTGGAGATGCATAGTCAAAGTATAGTTCACCCTTGAACAATGCAGGAATTAGGACTTCCAACCCTCACACAGTAAAAAATCCACATATACCTTTTGATTCCCTAAATCTTAATTATTAATAGCCTATTGTTGACCAGAAGACTACCAATAAAATAAAGTAGCACATATTATGTACATTACATGTATTGAATAATGTATTCTAACAATAAAGTGAGCTAGAGAAAAAAATGATGTTATTAAGAAAATCATAAGGAAAAGTAAATATATTTACAGTCCTGTGCTGGATTTATCAATACCATAAGTTTATATGGTCTGTCTACAAGATGAATCTGTCAGTATCTACATTAATATTGTCTTATATAAGCATACAAAACACTGCAGATGTTATACATATTACTAACACTAGACATAAAAAATGAAAAGATGTTCTCCAAAGAGGACATACAGATGGCCAATAGACATATGAAGAGATGCTCAACATCATAAATGCAAATCAAAACTGCAATGAGATACCACCTCACTCCTGTCAGAGTGGCTATCAGTCAGTCTGAGAAAGACAAATACCATATAAACTCACTTATATGTGGAATCTAAAGAACAGAATAGATAAACAATCAAAATAGAAAAAAAAAAAACTCATAGACACAGACAATAGCTCAGTAGTTCCCAGAGGCAAAGCGGGGTGGGGTGGAGAAGAAGGGAGGGGGTTCACATGTATGGTGATGGAAGGAGAAATAACTCTTGGAGAACACAGTGCAACACGTACACAAGGAAGAACAGTACACCTGGAACCCATGTAATGTTACTAACCAATGTCACCCTAATACATTTAATTAAAAATATGAAAAGATAATGAAATTCCTATTTATTCACATATATAACAATTACTGCATTGCTAATAAAGCAGCAATATGATTGCTTTATGGCAGCCTAATGTAATTGGTCTAACAGGAGCTGGCCTCAGAACTACTGCAGTAGTATGGAATGTACCACAGTTAATTGCATACGGTTTTTCGTACCACAACTTTGTTTGTTTATATTGCTCTCAACCACAAATGGCATCATGTGTGCATAAGTTTTGATGAACTTTAATTTTTTATAATAGATTTTTGTACATGATGGTAAATGGTAAAATAGACCAGAATCTACATACGAGGGCTGTCCAGAAAAAACCCAGCTGCCAATGCCTCCACTTTTCATATTACATGGCTGGACACGTTCCAGATAGCCCTCGCATGTCCTATAGTTTCATGGCATATCTAACTTTTTCTTAATTTTTTCCATATATTTAGGCCATGCAATTCATCAGCAAGCTTTTCAAATTGTTGCAAACCTCCAAACATGTTTTCGATATGTTTACTGAAAAAAATCGATGTGTAAGTGGACCCCTGCAGTTCAAACCTGTGTTGTTCAAGGGTCAACTGTACCGATTCTGGGTTCTGCCTACTCTGACTTAACTTGCCGGAAGTACAGCCTGGGAGTTTCGACGACTCTCAGGTGATTCCAGGCTGCAGGCAGGGTAAGATGGAGGCACGTTCCCGCTCCCAACGCACAGCAAGTGATGGCCTTCTTCACAGAGGAACTAGAGTCTATCAGAAGAAGAACTCTCTTCCTTCTTCCTGTGTGCCACCAAATGTTTTTGCTGTTGTTTTGTTTTCTTGGTTTTTTTATTGTTAAATTTTCTGGGGTGACATTGGTTAGTAAAAATTACCATATTTTTCCACATATAATGCACTCCCATGTATAACGTGTGCCCACATTTTTGGCCCAAACTTTCAGGGAAAAAAAGATTTCCTTTTAATTTTTTAATTCAAATTTTTATTCATTTATACTTAGGTACTTTTTATATTATAAAGGAATTTTAGCATTTCTTTTTAACATTATGTTACAAGAAATTTTATGTAACAAATAATTAAAAACCAAGAGCAGATATAAGGTACAAGGAATTTTATGCATAGAATTGTTTATGTAAAAAACCATTATCATATTCCAGAGTTTTATTTTGCATATGGATATCATTATTTATTTCTAGAGTTACACTTTTAACTCATAAGCATAAATAAAAGAAAAACATTCATATAAATATGGAATTAGTATTATCTATGTATACTATGCATCCTTATATTTCCCTCACAAATTTGGGCAAAAACGTATGCACTCTACACGGCAAAATATGGTACATACGTTCCAGGTGTACCGTTCTATAGTGCGTCTGTGTGTTGCATTGTGTGCTCGTCACCCAGAGTCAGTTCTTTTCCATCACCATATATTTGACTCCTCACCTCCTCTTCCACACCTCTCCCCATTACCCTCAGGTAACTACTAAACTGTTGACTGTGTCCATGAGTTTTTGTTTCTTTGTTACTTTCAGTTTTATATTCCACATATGAGTGAAGTCATATGGTTCTTGACTTTTTCTCTGACTTGTTTCGCTTAACATGCTACTGAAGTTTTAGACACAACTCCTATCTATTAGTATGATTATTCTCTTCATGCCTTCTGTGGTTCTGTCCCTTCCCACGTTCTCTGTGATTTCAGCCCATCAATTACTCCCATCCTTTCCCTGTGTTTGTCCCCATCTATACTTCCGAGCTGTACTCTCACTCATTCCCAAGGAAACCTTTCTTCCTCCCCGCTTCTACTTCCAATTACCATCCTATCCCTATCACCTGTGCAAACTGTTGTGCACGCCAGTTATCTCCTCTTCCTCACTTAGTTGTCACTCCTTTACACATTGCCACCTGTTTAGTCCCCAGAACTTCAAAGAAACCAGTTACCTCATTGTCACTAAATCCAGCCTGCAGTTGTCAACCTTTCTCTTTATTAAATTCTCAGCAATGTTTGACCCTGCTGACCCGACCTCAACTTCTTGAAATCCCCTACCTTTCCTTGGTTTATGTAACCCCATACTTGGCAGGTTTTCCCCTTAGCTCCATGGATGCTTGTCCAGCTGTAATCGTAGGCCTGGATTCCTTTGTTCTCCTAAATACCGGTGTCCCTCAGGCTTCTGCCATTGGCACTCTCTACTTCTCATGTCACAACTTCATTATCTCTCATGACTTCAATTTCATGTTACATGCTAATCATTCCTTTGTGGGTCCAAAACTCAATTCACAAATGTAGATCATTAAGAACTGGGACTCATTTAGAACTCTCTCTTAAAGATACTATTCTATAGACAAGAAAATTTTCCTCTCTCCAGCAGTCCTTGCAAGCAATGCTGCAGCCCTGGGGTCACAGGCATAAGGCCTGGGATGGGGAGCTAATCATACGCTGAACCTCAGAGGTTTCTAAATGGGTCTAAAAACATCGCCCCATGCCTAGCCTACATTTTATGTTCAGGGTCCACTGTTACTCTGCTGTTTCTGTTACACTTTGGGCACAAAGACTTTGTTGTCCTATTTACTGGGTGCAAATTTCCCCTAGAGTGTCTCTTTTTCTCCTTTGCCCCACCTGTTCCTCTGCAAACTTCAGCTCCATTTCTCACCTCGCTGACTTCTTCTCATTGTACATAATTTCAAATAGAGACAGAGAACGTTACTAATTACACTGAATCTCTGCAGGAGCCCTCAGAAACTGCATGCCTACTTCCCACACAGAGGTATCTCCTATTCCAAATGTTTTCATGAACGAATGCACGTATTTCTAAGCATATATTGTTGACTTTTCTGTGTTTTGAACTTTCTAAAATTATATCGTGCTGTGTGCAATTTCTGAGGCTTTTTTATTTATGCTTATGGGATTCATGCATTTGGATGTATACTAATGAGGGGATTTAAAAATCTATATTCATGAATAACAGAGCCCTGTATTTTCTGTATTTCCGTTGCTTGGTTTGAATATTAAAGTTTATACTATGTATATACAAATATTTATATATGTGTTTTATATGCTATATTTAATATGCATTTATAATTTTATATGTGCTTTCATAAAATGAGGTAGAAAGTATTTGCCATTTTATATTTTCTAGGAAAATTTTAATGTATTTTTCCTGGAAATCTTTGGTAGAACTCACCTAAAAATCAGTGGGACCTGATGTTTTCTTAGTGGGAAGATTTTTAAATACTGATTTAATTTCTAGACTAGTTAGGGTTATTTGGTATTACTGTTCTTCTTGAGTCACTGTTAATATGTTATATTTTTGTAGTGATTTTATCTATTTTATCTAAGTTTTCATATTTATTAGCATTAATTGTTCATCCTATTCTTTTATCATTTTAACTGTTCACTGTAACTGTGATTATATTCCTTTTTATGCTTAATATTTTACACCATTTTTCTTGATTCATTTTGCCAATTGTTTGTAAATGTTGCTAAATTTTTTTAACAAGTTGTTTTCAACACATGTAGTCTATATTTTTTGGTTTATGTCACATTAATTTATGCTGTTATCTTCGTTATTTCCTGGTTTCTATTTTCCTAGCATTATTCTATTGACTTTTTTCTAACTTATGGTGATGACAGAGCTCATTAACTTTAAGCTTTTTTTCTAATATAAGTACTTACTGCTATACATTTCCCTCAAAATAGTGTTACTCTATTCCAGAAGTGTTGGTATCTGTATTTTTTATTGAGCTGTCCATGGAGGTGTGACCCTTAGATCTTCTTTGAAAGGATGAACTATGGGGACATACTTGACTGACAATTCTAGCTACTGCACTTTCTGGTCCACAGTGGCATTCACACTTTCCCAGGCTGCCCACAGCCAGTGACTGAGCCCAGTAAGAATACCAAAGCAGGGCCATGGTGTGCTGTATGTGGGACACCCTGATGGACAGCCTTGACATGGGGACTCCCATCAGCATGGCTAAGCCTTTCTCACAACTATGCAGCTGTCTCAAGTTCTTCCTCTCCATCCTCTTTCCTTTATTCCTCTTTTTGCAGATGTCAGTCTTGCATCACAGTCTGAAGGCTCCCAGGGCCTGCTCCTGTGCTTCTCTCTAGCCTTCAAAGGCATTTCCCCGAAGTATCTCTTGTACGACTGATTCTGGATTGGTGTCTGCTTCCAAGAGGACTCAAACGGACAAACTGACCCAAGTATTTTTTGTTATTATTCAGTTCTATGTGTTTCCAAATTACTATTAAGATTCCTTTATTTACTTATATGCTACTTATAAGTAGTTTTATTTTATTTTTTAGTTTCCCCAAATGTTTGAGAGGTCTTTTATCTCCCAATTTACTTTTATTGTCCACAGACGGCATGTTTGAAATCTGTATTTCTGCCATGGTACTTGAAGAACAATGGGTATTCTACTAATTATTGAGTGCAGAGTTCTTTATAAGCTCACTAAAACAATTTGTGCTACTCAGGTTAAGTGATATCCCATAATGTGTGAAATGTTTAAATCTCCCATTCTAATAGTGGATTTATTCAAATCTCCTTATAGTTCTGTCAGTATTTGCCTCGTCTGTTTGAGGTTATTTTATCAGGTATATGCAGGTTTAGAATTGTTGTGTGTTCCCAGTGAATTGGGATATTATCATTGCCTAGTGAGTTCCTTCCTTCTTGACATTGCTTTTCACCTAAAAGTCTAAAATTACTATGCACCCTTTTAAGCTACTATTTTCCTTTTTCCCCATCTTTTATATTCAAATATTGTTTATCTTTGTGTTCTAGGTGTGTCCTTTGCTGACAGCTTTTACTGGTTGTTGGCATTTTATGCATTCTAGAAATATCAGTATTTTAATTGGTGAGTTTAATAGTTTGTTCACTTACATTTGTTGTGAGTGCTGACACATTTGTTTTTTTTTTTACTTTCTTATTTTGTGTTTTCTATCCATCCTATCTTTTTGTTCTACCTTTTTCCCACTTTTTTCTTTTGCATTGATTATATTGATTTTTTTTAATTCCATTTCACCATTTGACTCTATATAAAAGTAATATGTTCTTGGTGGTTATCTTTGAAAATACACCTTGCATTCTTAATATTTAAAATTTTATGGACAGAAAAAACAAAGAACTGTATGACTCCACTCATATGCAGAATATAAAACTGAAAGCAAAGAAAAAAAATGAACAAACCAATAACCCATGGACACAATCAATAGTTTAATGTTTATTTGGGGACGAGTGGGTTAGGGAGGGGAGAAAGGGGAGGGGGTGGGAGAGGAGGGGGGAAGCTAAATATAAGGTGATGGAAAGAGAAGTCACATTAGGGGGTGAACTGATTATACAACAAGTTGACAATGCACTGTAGAATTGTATGCCTGAAACCAATGTAATCCTTGCTAACAGATGTCACCCCAATAAGTCTAACAATTAAAAAAAAAAGAAAAAAAATTTTATTTGTTATCCCTCCTACAATAACAATATAAAGGTCTTAGAATATTTCAACTTTAATAGTTTAACTTTGTCTTTATCCAAAATTTCTTTATATTATTGTCTAATATTTCAGTTCTCTTTCACTTTCTATTTAACATCACACATTAGATACAATTATTATATACAATATATATGTCTATATTTGTTGACATGCTTAACAATATCTTTGCATACCATCATTTCTTGTACTTCAGATCTTCTAGGATCACTTTTCTTTTTATATACCAGGGTGCCAAAAAAATTTATATACATTTTAAGCAATGTTATTTATGTATTACTTTTCAAAGTTGAAATGAGTGATGGTAGCAATGTGTGGTATGACGTTCACTCAAAAGATGGTGTTGGATTGCTGGGTCAAATGGTAGCTCCATTCCCAATTTTCTGAGGAACCTCCACACTGCCTTCCACAGTGGTTGTACCAGTTTGCACTCCCACCAGCAGTGTACCAGAGTTCCTTTTTCTCCACATCCTCTCCAGCACTTGTTATTCCTTGTCTTGTTGATAACAGCCATTCTCACAGGTGTGAGGTGGTATCTCATTGT
>PVJL010019126.1:0-14491 GCA_004026885.1 Lyroderma lyra | reverse complement strand
AAAATTAATTCAAATCCTATTTTATATTCTATTTGTTTGCAAGTTAGACGATACAAAGTCAATTTTTTCATGGATTTTATTTCTTTATATATAAATATAGTTAAATTATGGCATATCTAAGTTCCTTTTCTTTTCCAAAATGTGATATTTTTAATCACTTAAATAATTTTTTTCCTAATTCTCCAGTGTTACAGAAAGACTCTCCAAAGAAGTAAGCAACTGGGAGTTCCCTGATGGTGTAGCAGCTTAAGGCTTCGGTGCTGGCGCTGTCAGCGCTGCGGCCTGGGTTCAATTCCCAGCCAGGGAGCTACCCACATACCAAAAAGCAAAAAAAAAAAAGCAAAAGGAACTAAGCAACTAAACTAAGTATCTGTAAGTTCCCAGTAGGGCAACAAATAAGAATACAGATTTGACTAGACACACAAAATGGCCCTGAACATTTAGAAACTGGCTACTGTCTGGTCAGAAAAAAAGCTGGCTTTAATGACTACTTACTTTTACAGATTTGCACTTGATGTTCCGTTTTGTTTCCTGTAGATATATTACTACTTTTTCATAAAAACGTATTTAAACAGATTTTTAAAAAGAAAAATCTAGAATTTATTTTAGACCATTTCATTGAGAAAATTGTTCAGAACAACTTGAAATCAATTCCGACAAAAATACAAATAAAGAGTTAAGTTCCAATTCATGAACGATCTATCATTCCTGGCTAATACTTTACGATAATTCTTTTATTGATATATGTCAACAGTTTCATATGTTTAAAACAACTTATCACAAATATTTATATGTTTAGTAATTTATTTTATAGCAAAAGTAAGAAACAAAGCTCTATTTTGTTTTTGTCTATTTAAAAACATATGAGAAGAAAGAAAAATAATAAAAGGATAAATTTTTTTATGTATAATTCTAAGTAATCTTTGCTTTTGAAAGGCAGATCTCTATTATTTTTCAGATACACTTAAATATTTATTTCCTTAAACTTTTCTTTACATTCATTCCTGCTCATGAAATGCCTCCCCACCCTGGACTTTACCTCAGTTTATTTAACTACAGTTCAAGTATACCCTCTCCCAGAGGCTAGTCCACTTATCGCAGCCCACAGAATTACCTCTTTCCCTTGAATATGATCTTATATTCCTTTAGTCCATATCATCATTGCCTAGTATTATATTTATCTTTTTTCATGAGCACATATTGACTCTTTAAATAGATCAGTGATTTTTTTCAGATTTCGCTTTAGTAATTGAACACTGATAGTCAATAGGAAAGAACATTTCAGGATGATAAAACAGCACTGGAAAGAGCACATAGGTGAGAGAATGTGGTGCATTCAAGCCATTCTTCTAGCACCATTTATTCACCACTCCACCAAAGCAGCTGGGCTTCCTTGAAATTCTCCAGTGTGTCATACTTTCTTCTAGAAATTCAAATTTTCTAAACCATTTCCTCCAACAGCTCATACAATATCCATTTATCTTTCATCTAAAAACTTGAATGTCCTTTCCTTAGGAAGTCTTTCAATCATCTGACAGCAGTTATGTGAATCCAGTTGAGAAGAGCTCTGTGGAGTCTGTGCCTTTGGGCCTGTGAACCATCTGACAGCTGGGAGTAGCTTGTAGACCTACTTTGTGTGAATTAAAAGAGCATGAGAGGGACAGAATTTGGTGAGGAATGTGGTTGCAGGAAAGAAACAGGACAGTCCAGAAGACAGAGTAAAATGAAACTTGAATATTCTACATTCTCTTTCACCTCCAAGAATTTTCAACAGCTATTTTCTTACCTGTACTAAGTGATTAATCCCCAAGATGCTAAAATCTAAAATAAAGTCAAAATTAATCATGAAAGTTTTTATTGACAGGAAATCTTGTGGGGTGGTGTGAGGCCTGGAAAACCAAAGGAGATCCTGAGTTCTGCATCAAGTTTGGCACTAAGAGAGAGAGAGAGAAAAAAAAGCAAAGATGGCAGTAATGGACACTGGTGCCAGAGAAGGGAACTAAAAACACCAACTGGGAGTAGAATTAGAGGAAAAATGATACTGGCATGATTAGAAGCTGAAACAGGTATTGTGGAGAGAAGGGTACAGACTCAAGAAGAGCTAAAACATAGAATCAATTGAAGCTAGCAATACCCTGTTTCAAATTTTGTAGTCTTCATGATGTTGGTGTCATTCACCAAAAGAGAAAATAAATAGGGCAAGAACAAATTAAAAGGCAGAAAGAACAAGGTTAATCTTGAATCTATTAAATCTAAACTATATAAATGACATCAGATGAAACTGCTAGCAGACTGTTAAATACTACGAGTCTGTACATCCTAAAAGATGCTTGAACTAAAGGAGACTTGGGAGTCAATATTTCTGAATGATGGTTGAAGTTGATCTCTTATTTTCACAGAGTGACAAAAATGTAGAATATGCTATAAAAATGTAATTTTTAGTAACAAAAATTTCTTCTCTCAAAGGCAGTATATTTAATAGATAAGGATAATGAAAATCATAGTAGGTAGGGCTAAGTATGAGCATACCAATGCATGGACAGGCACAAAACAATAAAATATACCACAGAATCCATGTATAAAAGTAGAGAAATAGGTGTACTGTAGTTAGTACTATACCAAAAATAAAAAATATATTACGTTTGAAAATAATAAGATGATGTAAAAGCAAATGAGATTCTGTTAAGGTGTCCAATCAGAAATTGAGGTTATTCTGGATTCTTTAGATGGAGATCTGACGTCTATTTCCATTTTCTTTGGAATATTTTTATCATTATTTTCCACAAACAATATGTATTTTAATAATTTTCTTATCTATGAGTGTTTTAACTGAGGAAGCAGAACCAAGTTACTATTAGTGCCAAGATACCCAAAAAAGGCCAGCTATTTCAGCGCATATGAGTGATATTTATTTAGCAGACAATACCTTAGAAAAACAATAAGAGACTTTTCAGGTCTCTTAATGTTCAAATATAAAGAAATTTACAATGACAGGCTGGTTTAACCCATCACTCAGATAATGTCCCTATGTATCTATTTTATCATTTTTAACATGTTCAGAGCAGGTTGTACTTGAAACAGTTTTAAAATATTTTAGTCCAGGTGAGATTTCCTCTTTCTATGTAAACCTTTTTTGAATATCCATTTGAGGCCTAAGTTGGAGAGGCTTTTGTCCTCTTACCCAAAGTACCCTGCCTAAAAGCAAAGACATCAGAAAATTAGGTAGTTTGGTTAAAAACTCCCTATCTACTTCTGTAGGCTCTTCAGAATGGGGATGAGAACCATTCTCTTGTTTAATTTGGACACTCAACTGCTGGCTGAGAGTGGAAAACAAACCCTAATTGGAATCCTTTTACTGTTTAGTTGCAGCTTTCAGATGTATCATCTCCAGTCTTAAACGATGTTATCCAGGTGCTCCTCAATGAAATTATCTAGCCAAGAAAAGGTCAACCAGTAGAAGGAAGAGGAAAATCTGACTTTCATAAATAATTAGACACAGATTTGATATGTGATTGTGACCCCTCAAACACTAGTGAAAATCTGGATTGATCATACCTCCAGTTAAAAATGGTCTATCCTTCTGTCTCCTCAGTGGGGAAACTGAGACCTAAAACTGTCAATCCCAAAGAGGTAACTGGCTTTATAAACATCATTTTACTATTTCATTGTCTTTACCAGAATAACTTAATTTCAAATAACTTTATTGTTTATTACAAGATTCCCCCAAAGAACCATCAATTCTTCAATAGAAAGCAGCAATGGACAAGCCTTTGCTCTAAAAATCATGAAACCCTTCACCTTAAAATTCTCACCCTGCTGCTTCCACTAATCCTAATCTCCTAAACTATTATATCACAATTTTTATCAAGTCCCAATCAAGCCTCCCAAATGAAAGCTATGCCTTAAACCAAATTTAAAATCTCAGTAAATCCTAACATGTTCTTCCTTCTCCAAAATATGACCAGAACTCAATGGGGTTGGCATTTTCTCCTCACCTCAGTAAGGAATAAATTGAGCAAGGTCTTAGCAAAAGGTTGGGGATCCAGCACACTAATATCATGGCTTCATTCAAATCAACTAATCATTCTGACCAATTATAGTTGTGTTTAAATTATCCTAATATACTAAGATATCTGGTTATAGAAAAGTGGTCTTCATAGTAAGAGATCTCCAATTCCACTGTAGACTCTTGGAAATTTTTATTAATAATATATTAGTAAGATCGAGAGTCAGAATGTCAATAAAAGAGGCAAAAACTATAGTAATACCTGATAAAATAATGCTATTTAAATTTTATAATCCAGGGAATAGAAAACCTATCATTGTTTTTAGTGTGTACAATTATAATTTAATTTGTTGTAATAATGTGAAATGTTCATTATTTCTCTCTTTTCTGCCTCAGGCACTGCAGAAAATTGTTTCATGTCAGTGGTTATTTTTCTTGTTGGTGAACAATTTTAATATATAAATATTCTATTTATTCAGAACACAATCCAGCATTTGCTTTTTTAATTACTTGTTCATTTTGACAGTGACAGCTGATGCTATTGGCATCACTCAAGCAATTGTATGGAGATGCCACCACATAATTGTAAGAGGCAGTTAAATTTTATATTGAAACACATATTTTCTTTCTAATTGCTCCAGAAAGATCGTGCTGAAAGAGAGAAATCTTTTCCTTTGACTGTATCCTCTAATGAACTTGAGCCATTAACCACCCTTATGCATAGCAAAAGAGAGTTTATAATGGTAGAAAATGCTACATCAGTGGCTTCCAAGTAAATTCTATAACTTCATTAAAATTGTTTCATTTCACATTAAATTAGATCAGAATGTGTAAAGGTTTTCAACTATTAGGTTTTGAAAACTGTTTCACGTAAAAGCCACCTTTCTAGCTAAGCAAGGTTCTTAAAGTATAGAGAAGTCTGACAGGCAAAATAGCCAGAGTCATTTTTAAATCTACAAAAACAAATGATTTACTCTGTTGACAACTGTAATAAAAAAAAATAATAATTAATTGCAATAGTGCTTAGTAAATGGAGCTAGTCGATTTCTTATTAACAGCCCTGTTTCTACTACAAAATAACTGCATGGCCTCCAACGAGACCTTTAGAACACTGAATATTCATGGAGAGCAGAAGCAGGAAGGGTTTACTTCATAATACCTGAAATTCTCTTTCAGTTAGGGCCATTCTTCTGTCATTGAATTACACCTTTTAACTGAATACGGAAAAGAATGTACCCAGGTGAACATATTTTGAACAAGTTTAAATTTTTAAAAAATGGCAATTAAAACCGTATGAAATTAATGAATTAATCAATTGGTCAATTAATAAACTGGTCAAGCAAAAACAACAAATAAAAAAAAACACTAAAATTTTGAAATACCGATCCTGAAAATAAATATTATTAATAATTGCATAGTTTTGTGTTTAAGTAATATCATGATCCCTATGCCCTATCAGTAAACCATAAATAAACTGTTTTTTTGAGGATAACAATTGGTAAACTTTTTCACACAACTTTTATGTCCATTCAGTTATTTGTAAGAACAAGGGAAAAAATATAGGAAAAATACAAAAATTATATAAAAATTTTAAAAAGTATTTTAAAATATATTCAAAGTTTTACAATATGGAATACTTATGAAATTATACTTTCTAAATAAATAAAGTTTATGAAAACCAAAAAAAAATAAACCTCTTAACATTAAAAAATGAAAATAATGTTTCAGATAGATATACTTCCAAAATGAATGCTCCTTGTATAGCTTACCAATTTATCAGAATAGGCAGAATATAACTTTTTTCTTGATGATTCAGGGCTATAATAATGTTTGAGATGCAATGGAGTCATATACTGCAATACGGTAATGCCTCATGACCTGCTGATACAAGTGGAGATGTCTGTTCCTACTTTAAATGGCCCCACACTGCTTTATGACTTTGTCTACTTTTCAAAGCTTATTGCCTTTTCTCTTGCTTTTAGGTTAGCAGTCCTTATTTTTCACCACATTAAGCATGCTTGCTTGAAGCAACTCTTTTCTCCTCTTCTCAAATGTTACTATGATTTTCAATGGACTTGGAAAATATATAGTCAAATATATTAGAATTGTATGTAAAATTGGAAGCAGCAAGGTCTAGACAGGTAATGAAAAGAAACTGTCAATTAATATTAAGATCTCTGTTAATATTAGCTGTGTGAACCTCTACGTATTTTTTAACCATAGAGTATTTCCTTCTTCCACTGTACTTGGGATATATTAACACCTATTCCAGAGTGTTATTGTGATAATTTGATGAGATAATATATTTGAAATCCCTTGTAAACTATACCGCTGAATACAAATGTATGATAGGCTTACTTAGCAACATTATCAGTACAAGATTGCCATCTAATGGTGAGCAAGCAGATGACAGGTACTCTAATCTTTTTAACGCAGAAATGATAAAGCGTAGCAGGAGGTGACGAAAAAACCATGAAGTCAGGACTAAAGTCACAAGTACATCTTTAGTACCGTGTTCCCCACAAAGTGCGTTACAACAGAACATTTTGCATCCTTATTGTAACTACTCTTTTTAGAAACTAAACATCACTGAGTCCTTTATATAGTGAAAATAGTTAGTAGATACCAAGTCACAACAGTGTAATTTAAACTCTAGTTCTGACACTTATTAGTCTGTAATCTTGAACTAACAATGATGATCTTCTGTGTCTTTATTCTTTTACCTATGAAGCAAAAATCATACTACATGTACTTTTTAGACAGTTGTCAGATTAAATGAGATAATCTAAAGTGTTTATAAATATCCAAATTATAGCTTTTAAAAAAAGCAAAATCAGAAACAACTTAGTCCCTAGACAAGTCGTTGGCACAATATAGATGCTTCAGTAAGTATTATAAATATAAGTTAATTTCAGCTTCTTGCATAAAGTCACAGGCAAACATATATAAGTGATGCCCATAATTGAAAAAGTTAATGGAAAGAAGAGACAGAAACAAAAGTTCCAGTGCACCTGTGGTTTAAACTTTTCACATGTATTAATTTTATCAGTCAAAAGAATCACAATGACTAAACACAGAACCTTCCGAGTTAAGAAAACTTTGGGTCTAGCTAGCTCATCTTCTGCCTGTAATATTTTATCACTTAAATCTTCAATTTCCTCAAAAGTGAAACATATTATTATTTAACTCATTGATTTGGCACATAAATTCAATAAATGTTATTTCTTTTTATTATTGTATTGAATGCTATAATTGTATAAGTTGGGAAATATGTCATAAGTCAAAAAATTAACTGCATGCATTGTGACAGTCTACATTTAAAATGTGAGAAATACTGTACATGGAAACATGATTGAGATGTGCTATTAATAGACTAAAAAAAAAAACACCAAAATTTCTAACACTGGATTCCTATTGACCTTCTGTCATCATATTTTAGTGTGTGTGTGTGTGTGTGTGTGTGTGTGTGTGTGTGTAGTAAAAGAATATTATTAGCTATAATTTTTTAAAAATATATTATATGCCAGATATGAGATAGAGCATTCTACTGGGCTTTTAAAATTTATTCCTCACAACAAACTTCTGAGGTATGTGCTTTTGTTGCTTCTGTTTTCAGATGGAGAGAAGGAAACTGAGTGATATTAAATAATTTGCTCAAGTTTACACACAGCCTCGGAGTTGGCTGAAATTGTTGATTCGAGATTTTTTAACAACTATGCATCCCTCCAAAATTATGTGTTATGTTTCTCAGCTTTATTCAATCAGATTGAATACCTTACACTTTTTCTCTGACCTAGACATACCAAAGCTTGTAAAACCTTATAGTTTATTTTTATAATTTTCCCTGTGTGAATATTGTTGTAATTTGTACATTACCATTCATATTAGCAAAGCCACTAGGGTTTCATCTCTGTTCTGCTGTGCTATTATGCATTAAAAATTAATAACAAAAATTACCTCCTTAATTAATAGGCACAGGAGGAGTTTCTAACTCACTGCAGAATTTTATATCGCTTATTCATCAAATTCAAAATAATGTAACATCTACCTATTATTTCCTAATTGATATCATTGGGCCATTACTTCTTCACCTACATCGGGACATATACCAAGAGATACTACCCTCCTGTTTTTAGACATAATGTCTAAAATAAGTAACAAAAACAAAATAAAACTTCTTCATTCAATCACATAAATGATCATTCTGATATTTTAATTGAAGAATGATAACTAAGTAAAATTTATTTTCAAATAATTCATCTTCAAATTATAAAGATCAAATTTAATATAAAACAATGCTTCACTTTATCTCTGAACATGAAAGATTTGGTTTAATAAGTTTTGAAATATTTAACAGAGAAATTTATTCTTCCTTTGAGAAAATGCTATTTCAAGTATGTTGTGGTATTTTGGACATAGGAATAATATCTGGAAAAACAAATGTTTTCACTCATTTCAATGAACTGGTTTTCACCCAAAGAAATGTTCTACCTGTTATCAGCAAAGTGTTTCAATTAATTTTTTTTTTTTTTTTTTTTTTTGCTTTTTGGTATGTGGGTAGCTCCCTGACTGGGAATCGAACCCAGGCCGCAGCGCTGACAGCGCCAGCGCCGAAGCCCTAAGCCACTACACCATCGGGGAACTCCCTCAATTAATTTTTTAATAAGTACTAATGAAACATCACTTAAATGTCACACAAAATTTAGACAAAAATTCAAATCAGAAAGTGTATTTTAAAATAATATATAATAATGATGAAGCATTAACAAATTAAGGACCATGAAAAAAAGAACAAAGACAAGACAAACTTTTGATAAGGAATTAAAACTAAGACTTCAAGAGAAGTAACCACCTTGTAATGGGCTCCTATTTTATTCTAGGCAACAGTGAAAGGCACTTTACATTTAAATACAGACCCATGTAAGTGGGATATTTTACATGTAAGATAGATATTATTATTATCATTTTACAAATTAGGAAAGTAGGCTCAGAAAGACTAGGTCACTTGCCCAAGGCCACTGCAGTAAAGCTAGAATTCTAACTTGGATGCAGCTATCTCCAAAGTGGCTGTTCTCTTTTAATATTAATTTGTAGTTAATTTGAATGGGTCTTTAATATACAATTTCCTCTCTGAATGTTCTTGAGAGGATTAACTTGAGATAGCTCAGGAAAAGAGCATGGTTCATTATAGGCATTCAGTTTTCCTTCTTATCAACTTAGATTTTCAGCTACTAATTGCTAAAGCTTATACACAACCCACTCCTAGTATTAACACAGGAGCCAAGGAAAGAATTAGAGAAATAGTATTTTAATTAATATGTTCCCAATAGGTAACACCAAAATGTGTTTTACCCTTTTTTCAACTGTAACTCATTTAATTAATTATGATACTTAATTGACAAATTAACCAGGTGCATGTTTTCCATCAGCTTCTACCACTATGAAGGTACTAATACTTTAAGCAGCCTAAAAAGAAATGTCACCTTGTTCTCATTTAAGAAAAGAATAAAGATCAAGTGTTCCAAAACCAAAACTCAAGTTCTTATATTTATTTCTTTATGGAATCGTATGCACTGTTTGATATTTAACAGGTGTTTTGATAACATCTATTTGTAGAAAAGCTATCTTATTCAGTTACATAAGAGTTACCTTTTGCAGAGTTCATTCTGGAGGACTCATCAGGAAGTAACATTGCTGAACATAAGATATTATTCTTTTAGGCTTTAAGCTAATTTACCTTATGTCTGAGAAAAGTGCTTGACAACATTTACTTTAATTATTCTAAATATTAAAATATCTGAGGAATGTGAACTATGGACAAGGAACTGGGTTTTATTTTTGGATTACACAAAATTCTCACAAAGGCCCTAGCTTTTCCTACACTGACATGTCACTACCTAGAATTGCTACTGCCGAATTTGATGCCACCAGCTTGTACTGAAAGAAGTTGCTAAGGAAATTGTTCTTGATATTAAATCATTTATATTTTATGAAAATATGTGAGCTAAATATCTTTCAGATCTCAGTAAGAAAAGTTTATTTTATAAATAAATTTATTGGCTAACTGATTAATGGCATATATTTTTCCTCATGCAACTGGTTGTGTATGCTAGTAGAATATCCCAAGTAACATTTTCCACTTATTATGATAATACTAGTATACATTTTGTGTACCAATGTCATTGTGACTTCATCTTATTTTTCATATGCTTCTTATATCATTACCTTATTTTCAAACAATTGATTATTATTTTGCAAGATGTTTAAATAAACAGAAAAATATGCTAAACACAAAATTGTAAAACTACATGAAGACAAATTAAGCAAACATATATTGCTGGTATTTTTTCTTTGACAGTTTGATAGTTCATAACATGTATTTCAATGTAAAGAAAAATTTAAGGTCATTTATTTGGGTCTTAGAGACATTAAGTACTAGTAAATTTTGTTAATACTTTTTTTTTTCCAAAACACTGTTGAGATGTATCTAACCAACATCATTGCTAACATATTGCATGACTCACTTTATGGCAAAAACAATACAATAACAACATAAATAGAGAGTAAATAGAGATGTAAAAGCTTGCAAAGGGTTACTAATCTAGTTTTTAATTTATCAAGGTATAAATGATAGCATCTTCTATTTTTTCATTAAAATAATGATTTGGTCATATATGCTTTAAAAATGACTTATTAGAGAAAAAATAAATATAATATTTATAATATCCAAATGAGTAAGTATATGAGCATTTCTGTAACACGGACCTTGAATCACATAATTTATCTTGGCTTTTTCTCTTTTGTTTGTGGTATTCTAATATTTTACTTAGCTGGTTGATATAGTTCAGCTTATATTGCCCATTTATTATACATACTGTTGTCCTTCAGAATGTCTCTTTGAATGTTAAATCATTCAATATGAACAGTGGCTAATATATGCATTTGGAAAATATGTAACAGAATTTTTAAAATATAAATTTTTAAACTCTGCTCATGAAAATAGATTTCTTAACTAAAGGTTTTTGATTTCTTTATAAAAAACAATTAAAGTTTACTAGTTTTTGTCTTTTTTACCTGGTTTTATTCATTATATGTACCCAAAGATGCCTGGCTATATTTTAAGTAAAATCATATTAATAGATGCCCACTGAATAGTGACTATTCACAAATTACTATACCAAAAAGGACAGGGGACGTTCTACACTTTCTACCTGTGGTAATTTCTCTAGTCTTTGCAAATTTAACCATTATTAATTGTATGTTTAACTAAATAAAATTAATAAATATCACATAAGATAATTACTACAAAAATTTGATTTAACATTTTTGAAACAAAAATACTTCTGTAGTGTTTTACAAAATTCATCTTGGCCATTATATTACAAAATTCATCTTGGCCTTACCATAAATTGCTATGAATCTTTGCTTTAATAAGACTCTATAGCTATTGATATGTTTTGTCCTAGAAAAGCTTTTTTTTAATCTTCTAATAATTTACAGTAATCTAAGTAGTAGAATTTAATGGTATCATTATTTTAGCTTGAAACTTTTGAAAATCACTTTTACTTAAACCATCAATTTAGAATGTTTAGCATTTAGAGTTTTATCAATATTAGTTATCAATAATGAGCTTCTTATATTCTAACAAGACCTTTAATTATGCTACTTAATAAAGAAAATAAATTGTGTAAAACCACTTCAACATGAAATTCTTCTTTCTGAGCTAATGCGCATAAACAGATATTTATGGTTTTTTCAAACCCCACAATGTGACATCCAAAGTGAAATGGGTATTCAAAAGATGTTTTATTAAGTAAAATTAAAGAAACCCAAGTCCTTATAAGGAACATCTCATTTATCAGAACTGCACCTCACATACACAGAGTAACAACATTGATTGTATGAACAATTAGGTTAATTGAGTTGATTCATTAAATATCCTAGTTTGGGCTTCAACCAAGATATATGCATCTTCAAATAGATTGAGGAGATTCATAGTACTTACTACATCACTTTATTGTTTACAATAAACAAATGAAGTGCATAGCACTTATTACTTTACGAAAGGGAAATTGAAGTTTAAAGATGTTAATTTTCTTCCCAAGCAAATAGTTGAGCTAAGTCTTTATTTTTTTAAGTCATTCTTTGCTCTTTACGATGGTTGTCTGCCAAACGTAACTGAGATAGCTACAATATCTGTAATTCTCTTTAACTATTCCTTGGTTTTATTTTTTTATTGTGAAAATCTTCACAAATGCACACGACAGAGAAAATGTTATAACTAATGAATAAACTTTTCACCCAAAGTAGTATTGCCCAGCTTTGATAACTTTCAACGATTTCCAACTTTGTTTCATCTATTCCTATCTCTACATTTGTAGGTTAAAACAAATTTCAGATACCATATTGTTTTAACCATGCATCTCTTTAAAGAGTTTCCTTTATAAAAAATTCCACACCCAACAAAATAAATAATAATTTTGTAATAATTCAGCCATTTCTCAAATTGCTCTGATTAATTCAGGAATATCTTTTTTATTGTTAAATTTATTGGGGTGACATTGATTATTAAAAAATTATATTGGTTCCAGGTGGACAATTCTACAATATATTATCTATGTGTTGTACTACATGTTCATCACCCAGAGTCAGTTCTCTTTCCATTACCATATACTTGTGTCCCTGTCCCTTCTTCCCTACCCCCTCCCCGCTTACCCTCAGGTAACTACTACATTATTAACTGTGTCCATAAGTTTTCTGTCTTTGTTGCTTTCAATCTTATGTTCCACATATGAGTGGAATCATGTAGAAATATCTTTTTATAGTGGTTTGATCTTTTTCAACAGATATGCCAACAAAGACGTCACCTTCCATTTGCTACTTTTAATCTACAATATTCATCCCCTTTTTATCATGCCAGATGTTTGTTGAAGAAACCAGACCATTTATCCTGCAGAGTTCCCCACATCCTGTATTTGGTTGCTGTCAATTCCAGCTCCCCTCATACCAATATTTCCTGTAAAACCATAGTTTAATCATAAGTCCCAAGTAGATTTAAGTACTTGTGTGCAGAAGTGGTGGCCGTATACTTCTTCAGGTATTGCATTAAGGGGGACAAAATGTACAGTTGTTATACTTTTAGTGATGTTAATAAGATGAGTGGGTTTATTACCAGTCTAATCAATCACAGCAAAATTCTCCATCAACAATATAGCCTTACAATCATGTTATAGCACATACAGATACCTTTATCATTCCTCTTAAAGACTGTGTATTATATCATTGTATATTCAACAAATGTCCTATTTAAATACATTAAGGTGTTTCCAGTATCTTGATGTTCCAAATATTTTGCAAGTAATAGATATTTGAATACATCATTTTATACATTTCCACTATCTTAGGAATAAACTTCTAAAAGTTCGATAGTTGGACCTAAAAGTAAATAAATACATGTACAGTTCTAATAGATACTGACAAATTTTCCACCAAACAGGTACATATTCTCACCATGTGTACCTCTTTTATGATAAATACATATAAATGACAAAATTGTATAAGGTATCTGCATAAAAGTAAGAAAAAATCTATTATTTTTAAAAGAATATCTATGATCTCAACTGAAGGAAGACTGTCTCAAGAAATGGTTATTCTAAATTTGTATGCAAATAAAAGAATTTTAAGTAGCTTTGCAATGATATTAAACTAAAATAAAGTGTTAAAAATATAAACATTGCTCTTGCCTTCTTTTGACAATTGTTAATATGACATTATCCATAATATAAAAATACTGCATGTAAGAAAAGATGAAATATTGCCACTTGCAACAAAATGGATGGACCTGGAGATCATCATGCTTAGCGAAATAAGCCAGACAGAAAAAAACAAAAACTGTATGACATAACTCATATGCAAAATATAAAACTGAAAGCAGCAAATAAAAAGGAAATGAAGAAACCAACAAATAACCCATGGACACAATCAATAGTTTAATGTTTATTTGGGAACGAGTGGGTTAGGGAGGGGAGAAAGGGAAGGTGGGGTGGGAGAGGAGGGAGGGGAAGCTAAATATAAGGTGATGGAAAGAGAAGTCACATTAGGTGGCGAACTTATTATACAACGAGTTCACAATGCACTGTAGAACTGTATGCCTGAAACCTATGTAATTCTTCCTAACAGACGTCACCCCAATAAGTCTAACAATAAAAATAAATTTAAAAAACATAAAAATACTGCATGAACAAAAATTTAGCATAAAACATTAGAGGCTGAAATAACCTTAGAAATTATGTCTAAGTCCTAGTAGTTAAAAATATGGACACTAAAAACCAGGAGATTAATTTTTCTCAAATGTATACAGTAGGATCCAAGACTTTTGTAGCTCCAATTTTATTTCTAATTTGACTTGAAAATGACAGTGTTAAATTTATTATTAATAATAAAAAATAAGTAAATGCTTGCCTTTGTAGTCAATTATCTATATTT
>PVJL010019125.1:0-14493 GCA_004026885.1 Lyroderma lyra | reverse complement strand
GAGGGGAGAAAGGGGAGGGGGTGGGAGAGGAGGGGGGAAGCTAAATATAAGGTGATGGAAAGAGAACTCACACTGGGTGGTGAACTTATTATACAACAAGTTGACAATGCACTGTAGAATTGTATGCCTGAAACCTATGTAATCCTTGCTAACAGATGTCACCCCAATAAGTCTAACAATAAAAATGAATTAAAAAAAAAAGTTTATCCCATCCTTGGAAGTGCCTATCCCACTCTCAGATGAAAACAAGTAGTGAGTAGCTAAAGTAAGGTGGTTGTATTACAGTACTTGATGGTGGTATCAATATTTTATATTAACTTTCAGTCAAGTGGCAATAGCTTATGGAGTTACCCCTTTTCTAGTATATTTATTTTTTAATAGAAACTGGACCCTACAAACTAAAAGTGTACCCAGATTCTGTAAAATTTTCACAATAACTGTGTAACATTGTTTCTACTTTCAGTTCTCCATGACTGATTTCTGTTAGCATTTGTGAAATGTTTTCTTTTAATTAACAATTAGAGGAAAGGAGTAATATGCTGCAATTTTCTGCAATTATGTGCATTAAGGTGAATATCAATTACTAGGAAATGTAGTGGACCCCAGCAAACTCAGGACTACTTCTCAAAGCTTTTGTGAGACTCCTTAGCTAATTGGAAGGAATCCTGGACTATTGGTGGAGAAACTGCTCTCAGATCTCCTGCTTCTACTAACTATATGACTTTCAAAAGGAACGTAATATCTCCCAAACTCCATTCTCATCTGTAAAATGAACATTATGATGACTGTCACAAAGTGCATGCGACACAAGACAGTGCATTCTTGCACTTGAGTACTCTTTTATCATGAGATCTTAGGTTATGTGCTCACCTAGGGACAAGCCAGTAAATACACCAAGGTGCAGGGGTTTGTGTGTGAAACTCAGATTTTTTTTTTTTTTGATATGGAAAGTGTGGAGTCATCTCTCAGAATAGTTCTTTCATTAACCAAAACCCATGCATTTTGTAAATAAGGAATGGTGGTGAATTGATTTTTAATGAGAAAAAATATCACAAGAGAAAGAATACTGGCTATCTGTTCTCTCCCTGGACATCAAGCCTTATAAAGAAAATTAATTCTGAATAAGAAAATTGCTTAGAGAACTTGAGATTGAAATAAGGGGAATGGGATGATATGAACATTTAATGACTTAACATTAATATGGCCTGATGTTTCCATCTCAAAATAGTGATGGTTTTATCACTGAGACAGGATTGCAAATACCCTGGCCACAGTTCTACATGGTTATCTCTATGTGAAAGATGGCTTTGTCAGTAGGACTGAGGCTGTGCCTAAAGTTTTTGGTATCCTCTCCCAAGAACAGTGAAGTCTGCCAATATATCACATGGATCTTCAGTTTTCTTATTCAATTGCTACTCAATCTCTTCACACTTGAGTTTTTCTTGCTTAGCTATGATAAAAGCATTTATTCAAGTTGTAGTCATATCTCTTAGGTCAGGACATATTTCTTTTCTTTTCTTGTAATGACTCTACCTATTTTTACTTTTAAGTAACTTTAAAGTTTAGTCCTCAGAAGTTAACTGACTTCTCTTTTTTTTCCAAATTCTTGCTTCTATTTATGATAATAATATCTACCCCATTCTCTTATTATTTAAGCTAATTTATGTAATGCAACAGAAAGTATGTAGGACAGCTCCAGCACCTTTCAAACATTCAAAGTTTGGACCTTGAATATGAATACCTTCCCTGAAATACTCAATCTTTTTATCTATATATTTTTGTTGGTTATGGGTCCTATGGCATACTAAGTTTTCTGAATCATTTCACCCCAGTTTTAAACAATTATTTCCATTTTCAAATAGTCATTCCAATTTTTTGCTAGGCCAACAAAATAGCTTTAAAATTATCTCTTTTTGAACATCTAAACTATATCTCCCACTTTTTCTGACATTGGTGAAACAAAAAACAATTTTTGGATTGTTGTACCTGATTTTTAGTTAGAGAAAATATCCATTAAGATTTGAAGTATGTACTAAGCAACACTCTATTATAAAATTGGAAGTGATACCTGTCATAATGTTATTTTATAACTTGTATTGCAATGAAAGATAGTTACTTAAGTATGGCAGGTAGCACTACTTTTCTACCTTGTATTATAATTTCGCCAATGTTCCTATTTTGCTTTATATTCTTCTTTAGTTTCTGTAAGGAAAAGGACAAGGTTTTACTTATCTTCATATTCCATATGTTCTTCATCAATTTGTACTGAAAAAATGGGGTAATAGCCAAAGAAACAGCCAGGTTCTACCATTAAGGAAGATAAACTTGATTTCAAACTGTTTCCTTATTTATCAGTGATTAAAAATGTCACTTTAACTTACTAACATAAAAGGTGCACTACTATTCCAGAATGCATTCAGTAGGACCATCTCTCTCCCAGTTATTTCCTAGCTACATTTCTAACAGAGATACACGTTAGGGGGTTGGTGAAGCAAGTGAACTAAAATCACTGACACTTCTGTCATTGTTTACCTCTTTTTTCAGTTGGTTAAAGTTAATTCTGGTCTCTATGACTTTGGATAAAGCTACTTTTGTTTAAATTTTATTTTTCAATTGTAGTTGACATACAATCTATGTTAGTTCCAGGTGTATGAGTACAACATAGTAATTAGATAGTTATATAATTTACGAAGTGATCACCCCAATAAATCTAGGACTCCTCTGGTACTATACATAGTTATTACAATATTATTGACTATATTCCCTACGCTGTACTAAAAGTACTTCTTATGTCACTTTGTAACTGATGTAATTAAGGTCCTATATGGGCTTCAGGGTGGACAAGAGGATTTCCCAACTCTCTTGAATCCCACTCAGGCATATTTTGAACACAGCCTGTGTAGAAAAACACAAATTTTTTGTCATAAACATATGTAATTCCTTAAGTTTTCTCTTTATATAACCATGAAATCTCTGAATTACAAATAGTTTTGCTAATAAATGAATCTCTATCTATAGCTTCCTCTATATTCTGCATGAATACTTTTAATGATAGAAAACCAACTTCAACATAAAGCAGCTTTTTGGAACCTGAATTGACTTCTCTATAATCCCCACATCTTGGTTTCCTCTCTGAAATCATGCAAATATAACATACATGTTCTTATTTCCTTCTTAAAATGTCTTAAGAATAATATGTGATTTGCTATAGTAAGCATGCCAGAGAACCAAGTGACAACTCTTCTCCTGGTCACTGAAATTACAGAAAACATTATTTCCCTGTTTGGATTTTTTTCATACACAGTGATATGAAATGACATTTTCCCATGTTTTCACATTTTTAGGTCAGTAACTGTTCCATCTCCTAATTAGTGTTCTGTTGGCAGTTGTGTGAATGTAGATACACTCTTGGTATTTTACTGATGCTTTACTGAGATGATCTTCCCAAGATATTTAAGAGAAAAACATTCCATTATCTTCTTTATCCTCTTGTTTTTCAATTTTATTAAAGTTTATAAAAATTTTAAATGTAACATTATTAAAAGTATGATACATTTATACAACCATTAAAGAAAAGGAGACTGTAGATTTTAAAACACATCTGCAAAGTCTTTGGATCCCACTCTTATCAAGAGGTGGAGTCTAACTTCTTTAAATGGAAGTGGAATGCAGTGGAAGTGATGTTCCATGAATTTTGAGACTAGGTCATAAAAGGCAGTGATACTTCAGCCTGGCTCTCTGTTGAAACTTTGCTCTTGGAACCCTGATAAAAGACTGGGAGGAAGAAAGTCTCCTGGAGAGGTATCATGTAGGTAGGTGTTCTGAGATAAAGCTTTAGGTGAGGTCCCAGTCAACAACCAGCATTAACCACCAGACATGTGAGGGCACCTTAAGATGGCTCCAGCCCTAGGCACCATCTGGCTGGAACCTTATGAGAACCCTCCAGTGAGAACTGACTAGCTGAGACCAGCCAACCTTCAGAACTGTGAGAGGTCATACTAGTATTAGGTTGGTGCAAATGTAATTGTGGTTTTTGCAATGTTGAAATTTGCCATTTGATATTGGAATACATTCTTAAATAAATGTGATTATGTTATACATCACTGTAATGCACATTTTTCACTATTTTTAGTAATGACTTACTACTTGCTGTTTATTTTAGATTATGGAAATGATATTAGACAAAAAGCAAATTTGAGCGATTTTCTTATTCAAGTTCAAAATGGTTTGTAAAGTAGCAGAGACAATTTGCAACATCAACAACACATTTGGCCCAGGAACTTCTAACGAATGTACAATGCAGTGGTGGTTCAAGAAGTTTTGCAAAGGAGATGAGAATCTTGAGGATGAGTGGCGTCGTGGCTTGCCGTCAGAAAGTGACAGCCACCAATTGAGAGCAATCATTGAAGCTGATCCTCTTACAACTACAGGAGAAGCTGCTGAAAAATTCAGTGTCGACCATTCTATGGTCATTTGGCATTTGAAGCAAATTGGAAAGGTGAAAAAGCTTGATAAGGGAGTGCCTCATGAGCTGACCAGAAATTAAAAAAAAAAAAATTGTCGTTTTGAAGTGTCATCTTCTCTTATTCTACACAACAAAATTAATCATTTCCTGATTGAATTGTGATGTGAAATTAAAAATGGATTTTATATGACAACCAGCGATGACCAGCTCAGTGGTTGGACCATAAAGAAACTCTGAAGAACTTCCCAAAGCCAAACTTGCACCAAAATAAGGTCATGGTTACTGTTTTGTGGTCTGCTGCCTATCTGATCCACTACAGCTTTCTGAATCCCAGCGAAACGATTACATCTGGGAAGCACACTCAGCAGATTGATGAGGAGCACCAAAACCGGCCATTGGTCAGCAGAAAGGGCCCAATTCTTCTCCATGACAAAGCCCAATCGAACATCACACAATCAACGTTTCAAAAGTTGAACGAATTAGGCTACAAAGTTTTGCCTCATCCTCCATATTCACCTGACCTCTCACCAACTGAATACCACTTCTTTAAGTATCTGGACAACTTTTTGCAGGGAAACACTTCCACAACAGCAGCATGCAGAAAAAGCTTTCCAAGAGTTGGTTGTATCTCTAAGCTGGATTTTTACGATACCAGAATAAACAAACTGATTTCTTGTTAGAAAAAAATGTGTTGATTATAATGGTTCCTATTTTGATTAATAAAGATGTTTTGAGCCTATTTATAATGATTTAAAATACATGGTCTGAAACCACAATTACTTTGCCCTAATCTAATAAATGATGTTGCTTTTACATGATGCTAAGTTCGAGATGGTTTGTTATGCCACCATAGACAACCAGAAAGAATTTGAATGCTGCAGGGGGCTGCCATAGTCAATCCTAAAACATGGGGCCCTGACTGAAATTAAGACATGAGCAGTAGCTGAAAAGGGCTAAAGTTTGTTAGCAAAGTTTGAAAGGCCTTGAGGAATTTGTCAATGAGAATATAAATAAAAATGAGTAGATAGTTTTAAAAGTTGGAGGAAAGGAGACATTATTATCTAGTGGTGAGAAGTTTAGAGGTGCTATCAATCACTGAAACATGGAAAATACATGCATTATACTTAATGAATTGAATGATCTGCCTAAGAAAATTTTCATGCATAGTATTGAAGATTCCACCTTATTTCTTTAGCTGCTTATAATAAAATGAGAGAACTAAAGAAATGAGAGCTTAAAAAAACAACAACTGTTAAATATAAAGAATCCAGGACTTGGGATCAAAAATAAAACAGTTTCTTATTCCCAACCTCTCCAGATGGCTAACTATTCTCAAATTAGGGAATAGCTTTCAGACAAAGATCAAATCCAGGGCACTATCAGGAAAACATGGTCTAAAAATGAATTTAAAGCAGTTTCTAAGATTTCAGATGAATTTAAGGAAGTGCTTCATATACCTTTTCCAATAGCCAAAAGTCCATCTAAGAATCTTAAGAGTATGCTTCACAATATTTGTCAATCAAAAATTGGGACATCTAATAATTTTTAGGGTATTATTCCACAAAAACTTGACTGGGAGTGTTGCTGGAGTGTCACTGAGACATTCAAGAGAGACTCGACCTGGTCACTGGGTTCTTGTCTTTGTACAAGAAAAAATTTAAGAGTGCGACAGACTCAGGAAAGCAAAAGTGATGTATTGAAAATAAAACCATGCACTGAAAAGCATACTGCTGGCAAACTCAGAGAACTAGTTGCCCGGAAGAAGTCATGATCAGGATTTTTGTCCCTCCCATGCAGGTAAAGGTGAGGTCCCATTGACCTGGTTTATTCATCTCCTCCCCGTGGGCGGGACCCTCCATTTACTGCTTTTTTCTTCCTTATTTGGTTCCTGCAGAATTGTCATAGCATCAGATGCATGATGGGAGTCATAGTAACCACAATGCAAATGACATTAAAATTAGCTAACGTCAGGTCCCTGGTCATAGGGATTAGTCTTGCTAGATGAAACTTACTCTTGTTTTTCCAGCTGTAGGTACTGGATACCTGCAATTTCCTAGGCTACCTGTCCTGCCTCAGGAGCTGAAGGGAGAGAATAGTTTGCCTCAAAACCTTTTATTTGAGAAGCTTTTGTTTAATGGAGTGAGACCCCCAAATATTCATTGAAAATCCATAAAAGTTTAAGATAATTGTACAACAGAAACACTGCCAGCTTGGGCTAGACTGGAAAGCAACAGTATGAAATAAAAAGTGGCCTTGATATATCCAAATTTCTATGAAAAGGAAGCAGGTAGAGAATTGTATTCAGTTGTAGTCATGGATTGCATTTTAGGCAAGAGAAAAGACCATTAAAAATGAAGACTAAGAGCCATGGAGAATTATTGTCAGTGAGCAGGACTAAGCCCTAATCAAGGAACTGGAAATATGTGCTTGTCTGCATTCCAGAATTTTAAGGGACCAGTGGCTATTGTATATCTTCCATTTTTCTTTTCCTTTCTTCTCCCTCCCCAACCCCTGTGTAAGAGCATTGATCTAATGTCTCTCCCACTACTGTATTTTGGTTGTGTAGACAATTCATTTCTTTAGGTCATGTGTGTTCAGATCCAGACGCTATATACGAAAAACCATATCCAAGGTCACATGAACCCTGTTTGGATGATAGCATCCTAGACAGTAAGCCTGAGACTGAAGGTCTAACAGCTGAGATTTTAGACATTGTAGAAGTGGGCACATATATGTTAAGTGTGAGAAGAATATACATAATTGTGGTCAAAATGGTGAACTGACAATCCTTCCATCAAGAATTGTAATCTTATTTTCCTGTCCTTAAATAAGTGTAGCCTTAGTGACTCACCTCTAATAGAGTATGGCAAGGGTGAGCTGCATGATTTCCAAGGCTAGGTCAATCCTTTGTCTCAAGTCTCTCTTGAGATACTTGCTCTTAGAATCCAGCTACCATGCTGTGGGGAAACCCAGGCCAGTAGGAGTAATCGGTTGTAGTTGTTTTAGCTGACCACTGCACCTGAGATCTCAACCAATAACCAACATCAACCACTAGACATGTGAATGAGAAAGCATTCAAGATGACTCCAGCCACGGTTACCACCTGAAAGCAATGTGAGACGTCCCAAGAAACAACCATCTAGCTGATCCTAGTCAATCTCCAGAACTGAAAGAGATAAAAATAATTAATTATTGTTGCTTTTTGCCATTAAGTTTGGTATAAGTTTTTTATAGCTATAAGTAACTGGAAAAGGGCACACATATATGTACTGATCTGAAACAATCTCCAGGAAGAGAATGCCACTCCTCACATGATTCTATTCTAAAGACCTTATCATCAAAACAGAGTATACTAAAAATAAAAAGAAGCAGGAGTGTATAGTAAGCAACTATTGCTATTGTGTTCTATTTCTTAAGTATGTTGCTTGAGACTTTTTCTAAAAATTGGTGGCTAGGATATAAAGTTGAGGAGAAAACATTCAGCTCTATTCTGAATGTTAATTATTCAACATTCAGAATAGAGCTGAAAATAATTGGAGGTCATAGCCTTCTCAGAACTTATCTAGTAACAGCTGAATGGCTCTGCTGCACTACCCACCTCCTCCTTATATGTCTATGATTGGGAGGGTTTGGGCAGGCATCCAAAAGTCATCTAAGCCCCGGATCATAAGTTAGAAATGGAAATACTGAACTTTTCCCCTCCCTTCTCATGGGGGAAATAGGAGGGTCTCTTTTCGATCCCTTTTCCAATCCAAGAAAGAGGTGCTTGAAGAGATTTACTTGTAAACACTGAGTAGCCGGCAAGAAGGGATGATTGGTATGTTTTCCCAAATTGGGCAATCTGCTTTTGCAATGGAGTTTCTGATTTGGCCTCTGTGCTATTTGGACAAGAATATAACAGTTTTGGAGAGAGGCAGAGAGCTGGGAGAAGGCATTGCAGTAAGTCAATTTTCTCTGTAGTGTTTTTCCAGCAAGGACATGTGACTATCCCATGGACAATATGGACATGTGCCAAGTTTAACCAGCTTGCCGGTGCCCCATCACTGAAGGTAGAAACTTCAGTAGAAAGAAAATGTGGGATACACTGTTGGATAGGAGGTAAAGGAGATCTGAAAGAATCCATATTGAGAAAGATCCACATTGTGAAAGTACAGTGAAATAGTGCCACTTCCTCTTGTAGAACATGTAACCTCATATGCTCCATCTTGGAATATATAACGTACAACCACTTTGGAAACATATTGAAAGTTATTTTAAAAATATAAACATATACCTACCATACAAGCCAGCCATTTAACTCCTAGATATTTACCCATAATAAATGAGCTTACAACCACACAAAGACTTGTGTTTAATAGTTCATAGCACCTTTACTTATAATGATTAACACTGGGAACAACCCAAATGTCTATCAACAGGTGAAAGGCTAAACAAATTTTGGAATGCTGTGAGATACTACTCAGAAATAAAAGGGAAAAAAACTATTATTACATGTAATAACATGGATTAATCTTAAAGTAACTGTGTTAAGTGAAAGAAGCCAAGTGTAAGAGAGTACATACTCTATATTTCTATTTATGTAAAATTCTAGAAAATGCAATCTAATTTGTAAGAGAAATCACTTGCTGTCTGTGGATATGGGTAAAAGAAGGGACAAATGGATTACAACGAATATAAGAAAATTTGGGGGAGGTGATGGATGTGTTCATTACTTATATTAAAATAATGGCTTCCTGATTGTTAAAGTACCAGGGCTGTCTGGAAAGTATCCAACCATGTAACCATTCTGTGCCTCTCATTATTCTCATGTAACCATTGAAATGGCTGGATTTTTGTCCAGACAGGGCTTGCATGTCAAAATTGTACATTTCAGATGTGTAGATTATTGTACCTCAATGAATGTATAAAAAGTAATTACTAAGCTTTGTTTATTAAAGGACAACATTAAGACAGTTAAAGAAAAGCTACATGCTGGGTGAATATATTTGTCCCACATATACTTTACCACAAAATTATGAGTAGATTATATAATGTGTTCCTAAAAATAAATAACAAGAAAAGAAATACACAGGTAACCCACTTTTGTAATGGGCAGATTTAAATAGGAACTCTACACAAGAAGATATGCAAATTTTAATAAACATAAAAAAGTTGCTCAACATTATTAGTTAATAGAAAAATGCAAATTAAAACTGCAAGAGACCATTAAGACAACTATAATTCAAAGAAACAATAGCACCAAGTATTAATGAGAATGCTGGATGATTGGAACTCTTATACAGTGCTGATTTGATATTTATTATTACAATCACTTTAGGAAACTAGCAGTATCTACCAAAGCTGCACATACATATACCCCATGACCCAGCAATTTCAATTTTGGATATTAATCAAAGGAAATGAATGTTAATGTTTAACAAGAGACCTGTAAAATAATGTTCATAGTTTTATTCATTATAACCCTAGTTTAGATACAACCAAATGCCTAGTTAATTCTAGAATAGGCATACAATGAATTATTAGATGGTAATAAAAACGAATGAACTCCTTAATGTAAACTGGACTTTGGGTAATTGTGACTGATGTGTCAATGTAGATTCATCAATTATAACAAATGTACCACTCTAGTTGGGAATGTTATTAATGTGTAGGGGCAGGAGGTATAAGGGGACTCTCTGTATCAACCTTTCAATTTTTCTGTGAACCTTTAAAACTGCTCTAAAAAATTATCTTAAAAAATGCACTACTGTTCACACAACAACATGGATAAAATTCACAGGTATAATGTTGAATAAAATAATATGGACACAAAAGGGCACAAGATATATTATTACATTCATATAAGTTTTGCTAACTGTTGATTAGGAGGCTACAAAAGGAAATTTCTGAGGTTATGGAATTAATCCAATTACATGGCTATATTTTATGTAAAATATCATCAGATTGTACATTTACTTTTTTTGCTCTTTAAGTTATATCTTGTTTTTTAAAAAGAAAAAGCTGATTATGTATAAATCTCTACAAATGTAAACTTTCAAAAAAACGGAATTTAGGTATGTGCATACATATATACATACATACAAGCATACATAGGTAGACAGATACTTAATACAAAGGTGGATACATACAGGTATACTAATGAAATATTTCTGAAAAGATACACAAGCAAGTGATTACAATAAATAGTAGGAGCTATACTTGCTTTTCATATCACACTCTTTTGCCTCTTTTGGAATTTGTACCCTCTACATGTACTTCCTATTATACACAATAAATAAAGTAGATACAAGAAGACAATACTAACAAAATATTACACCTCTGCTTCAGAGCCTGCTTGTGTTAATCTTTTACTTGTATAACCTAGGGATTAAAATAATTTTTAGAAATTTTAATGACCAAACAACATGTAGAAAATTGTATGGAATTTTCTGATGTTAGAAGTTGGTGTTTAACCCTAAATATTTCGGAACTTAAAAACACAGTCAAGATTTGCTAATAGAATGATTTATCAATGTGTTAATTACCCCCTGAAAATCACTTCTCATCCTAAAATGTCAAGAACACCTTAGGGGGAGAGTAAGGAAATTTTAAAGTGTTGGTCCTGTAAGTTCTATTTTTATGAGGTTGAATTTTTGCAGTCCAAATTGGACTTTTGCTATTTTTTTTTATCAATTCTTTGAGCTTTCTTTATTTCTTGTAGTGGCAGAATTTGGGGCGTAATTTGGAAAAAACAAAACAAAACAAAACAAAAACTTACTCAGCAATAAGAATCCCAAGGTTCCAGAGGGCCTAAATATCTTTGTAAATGGCAATGTTGGAGAACTGAAATCGTCGATAAATGTTGGGAAATTGCAGTACATTGACCTTAGATTTATTCTCCGGAGAAGTTTAGAACAAACTGAAGGGGAAAAAAAGCATGTGAGTTTCCATGCATTAGCTCCAATTTAGATATTCTTATGTCTATATGGCCTTTCCAGGGATGTTAGGAGCCAATGTTGAAACTGTACTTTAAAGAGCACCAGAGTTAAAATTCAGAGGCTACAGAACAACTTGTTTTCACAGCAACGAGAGCTGGCATGACAAACATTTCTCAGTGGTGACTTACATACTTATTCAGTGATTTAGACTGCTTCTCTGGCACAGGTCAAATGGCATATTAACATGGGATATAATCCTTTCTCACTCCGTAGGCAATGACTCAGTGTGATATTGGCACCATATTAAGCTTCATTAACCCTACAACACGTTGCCTTCTTACTCTTGGCACTCTCCTGCGGGCTGCAGGCAGTAACCCATGAGTAATCTGATTACCTACAACCGGCTGTAGCTGCATGGAATGAAGGTTCACTACAGAGTGGAACAATATTACAGTCTTTTGAGATTCAATTAGAAAGCTGTTGGTGGAGCTTCCTTCAGAAGTGGCTCCCATAACCACTCCTGCAATGCGTGTTTCTTTAAGAGCCCATAGTAAATAATGAATTTAAAAAGCTACACCTGTTATTTATGCACCTTTTTATAATTTGTCCTCCTGAACTGCATAATAAAGCAGGTTTGCAGTTAGAAACAACAGTAACTATTCCCGCAGAGCCTACATGGGATTTTTGTGTGGTTTTTTTTTTTGCATTCTGTAACACGGAAAAGTTTTTTTGTCTCCTCCACTGAATTATTCTGATTTAGTCTTCTTTGTGAATGGACATTAAAAATAAACACTGCTTAACATGGAGCTGAACATTATCAAAGGTTAATTGTCCTTTAGATAAAATCTGAGAGTCAGAAAAATTAAGCTTCACATTTGAAAACTAAAATTAAGATAAGGATGTTCTAGACAAGATTATGTCATACTGTGAGATCGCAAGCATCAATTACTCTAGGTATACCTATCCATAAGATGTCATTCTTTGCTTGTGGTGGTCTGAGTTTCTATTTGCATGCTTAAAATAAAGTGGTTTAAATACATAGTTGGAAGAAACAACCCATTAGTAATAAGATACTTTGAGTATGTGTGTTAAAATATATTCAGTAATGGAGTGATTGTTTTCTGTATTATTTTTGTCCTCATACTTACATCATCTTACTTACTCTTTGTAGGATTTGCTTTTTCTATTCTGAGAATTATAGAATGAATATAAATTTTGGAGATGGATGAGCTTGAATCTGGTTTGGTTACAATCTATGACACCTTTAGAAGTTATTTAATTTTTTTGAACCTGAGTTTTCTCTCTTTTGAAAAAAGGAATAAAAATATCTTATGACAGTGTCATTGCAAGGATTAACAGAACATAATGAAAAGAATGGCACAGAGCATGGGGTATAGTAAACACTCAGGACATATGGCTTTCTTTCTTACTAAATTTTTAGACCAGACTAGAAACTTCACTGGCTTGCTATAAATTCATATCTTTGTTTTCACTGTATTATAACAGTTACCTGGTTTAATTTAATAATATAAGCATCTATTTTTATGCCATGAAACTGGAAGAATCATTAGTAATTGTTTTTGAGTGGTATTTCTTTTTCTTTAATTTATTTTTTAATTAGAGTTGACATGTTATATTAGTTTCAGGTGTACAACATAGCAATTAGACAAGTGATTATCCTGATAAATCTAGTCCCCATCTGACACCATAAATAGTTATTACAATATTATTAAGTATATTCCCTATGCTATACTTTATATCCCTGTGATAATTTTTATATCTGACAATTTGTACTTCTTAATTCCTTAAACCTTTATCACCCATCCCCCCAATCCTTCTCATCTGACAACCATCAATTTATTTTCTGTACCTATGAGTTTGTTACATTTATTTTATTTTTTCAATTTCACATATACGTAAAATTACATGGTATTTATTTTATTCTGACTTATGTCACTTAGTATAATACCGTCTAGGTCTATGCATGTTGTGAATGAAAAGATTTCATTCTTTTTTTTTTTTCTATGGCTGAGTAAAATTCTATTGTATATATGTACTACATGTCCTTTATTCATTCATCTATCAATGG
Organism: Lyroderma lyra; assembly: GCA_004026885.1. Lineage (NCBI taxonomy): Eukaryota > Metazoa > Chordata > Mammalia > Chiroptera > Megadermatidae > Lyroderma > Lyroderma lyra. The sequence continues at coordinate 1,022 of PVJL010019125.1, read as the reverse complement.
ACACTTAAGTTTCTTCCATATCTATGGTAATGTAAATATTGCTGCAATTAAACATAGGGTGTTTATATCTTTTCTCATTAGTGTTTCAGATTTCTTCAGATAACTACCCAGAAGTACGATTCTGGGTCATATGGTAGTTCTATTTTTAATTTTTTTTTTTTTACTTTTTTATTTTTTATTAAATTCATTTTTATTGTTGAAGTTATTGGGGTGACATCTGTTAGCAAGGATTACATAGGTTTCAGGCATACAATTCCACAGTGCATTGTCAACTTGATGTATGATAAGTTCACCACGCAGTATGAGTTCTCTTTCCATCACCTTATATTTAGCTTCCCCTCCCTCCTCTCCCACCCCCTCCCCTTTCTCCCCTCCCTAACCCACTCTTCCCCAAATAAACATTAAACTATTGATTGTGTCCATGGGTTATTTGTTTGTTTGTGCATTTCTTTTCTCTTTGTTGCTTTCAGTTTTATATTCCGCATATGAGTGAAGTCATACAGTTCCTTGTTTTTTCTGTCTGGCTCACTTCACTAAGCATGATGATCTCCAGGTCCATCCATTTTGTTGCAAATGGCAATATTTCATCTTTTCTTACAGCTGAGTAATATTCCATTGTGTATATGTACCACAGCTTCTTTATCCAGTCATCTGTCGCAGGGCACTTTGGTTGTTTCCATGTCTTGGCCACTGTGAGCAGCATTGCAATGAACATTGGGGTACATAAGTCTTTGCAGACAAAGGTTTTCAAGTCTTTTGGGTAGATCCCCAGAAGGGGGATTGCTGGCTCATGTGGTAGCTCCATTCCCAATTTTCTGAGGACCCTCCACACTGCCTTCCACAGTGGTTGTACCAGTTTGCACTCCCACCAGCAGTGTACCAGAGTTCCTTTTTCTCCACATCCTCTCCAGCACTTGTTATTCCTTGTCTTGTTGATAACAGCCATTCTCACAGGTGTGAGGGGGTATCTCATTGTGGTTTTGATTTGCATTTCCCTGATAGCTAATGAGGATGAGCATTTT
>PVJL010019123.1:0-14493 GCA_004026885.1 Lyroderma lyra | reverse complement strand
AAGGAATAACAAGTGCTGGAGAGGATGTGGAGAGAAAGGAACTCTGGTACACTGCTGGTGGGAGTGCAAACTGGTACAACCACTGTGGAAGGCAGTGTGGAGGTTCCTCAGAAAATTGGGAATGGAGCTACCATTTGACCCAGCAATCCCCCTTCTGGGGATCTACCCAAAGAACTTGAAAACCTTTGTCCACAAAGACGTATGTACCCCAATGTTCATTGCAGCACTGTTCACAGTGGCCAAAACATGGAAACACCCAAAGTGCCCTGTGACAGATGACTGGATAGAGAAGCTGTGGTACATATACACAATGGAATATTACTCAGCTGTAAGAAAAGATGAAATATTGCCATTTGCAACAAAATGGATGAACCTGGAGATCATCATGCTTAGTGAAATAAGCCAGACAGAAAAAACCAAAAACTGTATGACTTCACTCATGTGCAGAATATAGAACTGAAAGCAACAAAGAAAAAACAAACAAACAAATAACCCATGGACACAACCAATAGTTTAATGTTTATTTGGGGACGAGTGGATTAGGGAGGGGAGAAAGGGGAGGGGGTGGGAGAGGAGGGGGGAAGCTAAATATAAGGTGATGGAAAGAGAAGTCACATTAGGTGGTGAACTTATTATACATCAAGCTGACAATGCACTGTAGAATTGTATGCCTGAAACCTATGTAATCCTTGCTAACAGATGTCACCCCAATATGTCTAACAATAAAATAAGTAAAAAAAAGATTTCCCTTACCAGTATTCTGATACCTACATGAGGGGGAAAACTTTTATTTTACAATCAAGGACCCCAAATTTTAAGGAATGAAATGTACAGATATTGAACTTCTTCCTGGGAGCAGGATCTTAGGAGACAGGGTCTGTAATGCCCTGGAAAGAGAAGGATGTCACAGAAAAGGGGAAAAGAGGCAAAAGTGAGGGGCTGGGAGCAGCAAAGCCGAGCCTCCCTCTTCACAAGTTTTCCAAGTGCTCTCCATGATTATGACCAAACAAGAGGGTAAAAGGGTTCCAAAACAAGTCAAAATTATAAGTCAAAATTATCAGAGCTTTAGAAACATGAACAAATGTCATTCCCTTGTATTTTGGAAAGATAGCCATGTGGAAGTAATGCAAGAATTATGCAGAACCTGCTCTGTATTCCATACCGGAATCACTGCCTCAGTTAATCTTTCCAGATGCCTCATTCACCCCAATTTTTCATATGAGAAAAGAGAGATCTACAGAACCAGTAAGTGGGCAAACCACAGTTCACACCTGGGATGCCTGATGCTCAGGTGAGTGCACTTCTCTGCCCTGCCCTGCCCTCCTGGCTGATGAGGTCTTTGGAATCATATCAGGAAGCTGTTTCTGGCTGGCATTCTCACTCTTCCAATTTAAAGGGCTGTAAATCAATGCTCCATAAACTGTGATGTGCCTACAGAATCACCTGAGAATCTTATTAAAATACAGATTCTGATGCAGCAGGTGTCGGGTGGGGCCTGAGTTTCTGGATTTCCAGCAAGCTGCCAGAAGATGGCAATGCTGTGGTTGAGGGACCCGACTCCGAGTAGCAACATTCTACATCCCCATAGCCTACCTTTCCTTCCAGCAATTCACTCAGGCAAAATGTGTTGCATTTACTAAGCACTTACTATATGCCAGACTCTGTGCTGGGAGCTGGGGATGCAGCCATGGATAGGTAGACAAAGCCTTTTCTTTTCATGGGGTTTACACTGTGGTTGCAAGAGACAGAAAATATATGTAGACATGAACAAATAAATAATGATATGTCCTGGGAAGCACAGGATAGACAATAAATGGGAATGGGGTTCTCTGACACTGACCCATGAGCAGAATCAAGTGCTACTCATGGCACTTCTGAATCATGCTTCCAGCAATCCTTAAAGATTTAGTGGCCCATCTGCTACCTATAAATCAAAGTACGGGATGAAATGATATAATCTCTGGAATTTGCTTCAAAATAATATGGGAAGGGGAAGTGGGTGAGGGTATAGGTGAAAGAAATTGGCTGTGAATTGATAATAATTGAAGCTAGGAGATGGTTACTTGAGGGAGGTTCATCCTATTGTTCTATTTGTTATATGTTTGACATTTTGCAGAATTAAAAAAAAAAAACAGAATTAAAGTATGTAAGTAGTTTGAACATAATACCTACCCTCAAAAAACTTACAAACTATGATGCAGCTCAATTCTACATCAGGGATCCTTAACTTAGAATTCAGGGGGGTCTGAGAACTTGAAGAATTTTAAATTTTACTTCACTCATCTACAACTGAAATGTAGCATTTCTTTCAGTTGTGAATATAGACAACAAACCACAGTAGTATGGACCTGTTACTCTGTCACCAGTAGGAACCACAGGCATTTTCATATCATAAGAACTGCCCTTACAAGTGTCTCAAAACATCACTCCTTGAACTCTTCAACTAGATCTTGATAATTAGTGGGTTAATAAGTTCATATTTTACTATAGCATAAATTCATATTTTAATAACTGTATTTCTTTAGTAACTCCATTTAATAACTGGTGGTTCTTTGTAATTCTATATAATTTTCCATTTTCAGGAGTTCCCTGGTGGTGTAGTGGCTTAAGGCTTCGGCGCTGGCGCTGTCAGTGCTGCGGCCTGGGTTCGATTCCCGGCCAGGGAGCTACCCACATACCAAAAAGCAAAAACAAACAAACAAACAAACAAAAGGTATATAATTTTCCATTTTCAAGTCTTAGTTTTTGACAGGCCCGAGTTCCACTCATCTGCCACAGGGGTCCATGGCATGGAAAAGGTTAGGAATCCAAGCTCTGGGTCAGGTTTCCAGGACCTGGAGACACTGCATACCTCCACCACCTGCCCAGGCAGCACTGCCACGCCCCCTGCACACCCATAGCCAGTTTCTCTTGCCGGTAGCAGCAATAAATCTCCTGTCCCTTCCATCCCCCCACAAATGTGAGGCCTTTAGCCCTCAAGCCTGAGTCAGAATGAGGGGAAGGGGGTAGGAAGCATTTGGAAGTTTCCAGTATCTTGGAGATAAGCCCTGACTCTAGTTAAAAACATTGGGCAGTGGGCCAAATAAAAGTAACATTCTTCCCTTCTTGTCCTTTCTGGATCATTTGTGCCTTATCTATAGGAATCTCTGCCTGCAGCCAAAACTGAAATGACAGGGGTGTAGCAGTCAGATTCTGACAGGAGAGAAGTTAGAAGGTGGGGGAAGGGCAGGAGCAAGTAAGATGTCAGCAGAAAACAGGTGAGGAGAAACATATTAACTGAAGTTTTGCTGGTGTGAGATTTTCAAACCTGTTGCAAGGATGGGAGCATATACTAGCACAATTCCCCCATCCGATGAGCAGCAAGAAGCAGGGTATCTTCATAGCTCTTGATTTGCCATTTATTTGGGGTTTGAGAATGTCCAGTTCCCTCGAGCTCCCCCAAATGGATAGCTTTGGATCCTCTTATAGCTTTGGGGTGAAAATATTACTCCCCTTCAGGCACTTTATTAAAATTTTGATTTAACAACCAAAGCTTTAGTAGCTGTACACAATCCAAACATCCTTGGGGCTGTGTTTTCTCCCAGGTTTCAGGAGACCAGGCTTGTGGCTTGGGTACACCTGTTAACACAGCCTTAAAAGCCCCCTTCACTTCCCCTTGCCTTTCATCAAGGACTAAAATTACAGCCACTGAGCTGCCTTGCCCTTCTGAGCTTGTAACCAGACACCATGGGACAGCCACAGCTGCTACAGTGCTCAGTGGAGGAAGAAAGACAGGGTGGGGTCCACAGGGGAGGGAAGGGGACACTTGGGGACATTCCAGGTCATGAGAAACTAAGGACTTAGAGACCGTGAGAACTAACACCCAGCTATCTCACCATGGCATCACTCCCATGCCAAGGAACCAGGGCACAAATCCCCTGGCCAGAAAATAAATAAGCAAGTAAGTAAAGTAAAAGGCTGCCCTGTAGGATGAGAGCCCGGAATTAGAAGCCTCCCAAAGACTGAAGGCAGAATCATAAAGAAAAAAGAAATTCTTGGTAACTGCTGACTGGCTGCTCATTCAAAGAGGAGGAATTCCTGCCAGGGGCAAGGCCTAGGAGGCCATGTTGGCTCAGCCACTCTCTGGCTGTGTGACTTGGGTAAGTCCCTAACCTCTCTGAGCCTTAGTGTCCTCATCCATAGTAAATGGAGAGAGCGAGAGTTCCCCATACCTGGACTCAATGAGCCAATATCTGTGCTGGCATGTTGCAATTTTTCAAGTGCTCCAAAGATGTCAAGTACACTTTTGCTATCTGGAGAGGGAGACCAGAGTGGTTAAGAAAGCAGGGGTTGGGATCAGACTGTCAAGTGTGAATCCTGATTCTTCTACCTCCTAGATGTACGTCCTCCAGCAAGTTCATCTGTAATTTTGGGTCTCAATTCTCTTATCTGTAAAATGGAGGTTAAACATAACAGCACCTACCCCACAGGGTGGTCATGGTGAAAGTGTATTCACATAAAATGCTTAGAGTAGTGTCTGACACAGAGGAACAGTCAATATATGGCAGTTATTATGAGTCTGGATTATTGTTCAGTGATTCTTAGTTTCCTTCATGGTTCCACTGAGGGTAGAGTATCCTTCACTACTCACGGCTTTTGAGTTTGGGCATATGACTTGCTTGGCTAAGAACTAGTTGGGAAACATCGTGTGAGCTAAAGCTTAAAATGTGTTTGTGATATGGGGCTTGCCCTCTTGTGCTTCTACCTTTGCCACAAAAGGAATAAACCCTGGTTAACCCACTAGTCCCAGAAGGCTGAAAGCCCATGTGGCACTTACTGAAACCAAATTTGAAGATCAGATTACCCAACTAGCGGTCCTGGAGTTGGGAGCAGAAATCATAGCTGATGTGCAAACCTAAAGGCCTGAGAATAGATACTTATTGTTGTATGCAACTGAGTTTGGGGTTGTTTTGTTACACAGCCATATTTATTATCATTACTTTTACAATCCAGCTCCAGTTTGGATACTTTGGCAGTTTCAATGCTAAATCTTAAAACACACTCTACTCCTTTTTTGAACAATGCCCATTATAAAAACAAAAGAACAGGAAGGATTGCTGTCTTTCCACTGTAGGACACATAAAACAAACATTTGTTCATTTATCCAACTACCATTTATTAAGCACCTACTACATGTAGACACCACACTAGGTGCTGGGAAAACATGTTTAGAAGCCATCTCCATTTAATTCCTGCAGTTAAATCATCTTTCTGCTGCCTGATATGCTGTATCTGAGAGAGCCAAGTGGTGCCCTATGATGCATCCAGCACTAGCCAGGAGAGGCAGGCTTACATGCCCTGATCACCACTGGAATCCACCAAACTCTTTAGCCATCCATGTGTCTGCTCAGCAGGAAGCCTGTCAGTGTCCAAGAGCCTCTTAGCTGGGAAGAAAGTTCTATAGCTTCCAAACTGCCACTGATGTTCAGGATCCAAAGCAATACCATCTTTCTCCTGGATAATACCAACTCACACCTAGGATCAGAAAGGCAGTAAATTGTATGTCTCTCCCCCTCAGGCTAAAGTAGTTCCAGTCTTCAACAGCCAGCTGCTCTTTTGAGGCTTGGAGGAATTGAAAAGCAGTCCACCTGGAAACTCTTCCAATAGCTGAAGCTGTTTAGAACCTGTCAGTAGCAGGGATAAGGGCTGGGCCTCTATTTTATCATCCCTTTGATATAGGCTATCTAAGAGTTGATTATCCAACCTGGGTTAACTGACAAAACTCCAGGTCAGCACATTTCTGACTCAGAGCGTGCCTCAAAAGCCATTTCACCCATGCTGCCCTCACTGCCCTCAGCCTCAGCCCTGGAGATAAAAGGTTTAGTCTGCTCATTATTCCATTTGGACCTCACTGTGAGCCATGAAATAGTGGATCTCATGTGTAGAATGTTTACAATTCTCCACAAGGCACATTTCTTTGCTTAAGTGCAACACAGAACATGGTAGCATTAAAATAACTAGTGGGTGTTTATTTCTTCCAAACACACTCTTGGTTTCTAGAAATGTGAAATGTTTGTCCCATGAAGTTTGAATTAATGCACAGAGGATGACACTGGTGCTATGCAGATAACCTGAGGACCTCTGTAGACCTATCATAGCATAGTTATCTCAAGCTTTAAATTTGCCATAAACCTCAGCTCTTACTTTCTACCATGCTTCTTATGAGGACAGCTGTAGCTGCCAGTATGTGCAACATGACATCCTTTCCATTGAAGCTAAGGGTGGCATCTCATGCCACTAAAATTGGAAACCACACTAATCTAACCCTCTGCCTTCTACTCTCAAAACAGTGCTGGTTTCTTTGTTAGCCATGTCTTTTTATTCTGTACTTTTGATGCTTTGACATCTTGGGGCCTTGATGAGCCTGGAGGGATGACCTCTCTTAGGGCTATTTAATTCCTAGAGATAGCCAACAACTCATCTAGAAGCATGTTTTTCATATGTAAGCTTGCCAATGCATGCCCAGACTTCCAACAGCCTCCTTTATGGAGCTCTAGCACTCCAGGGCACTATCCATCTGCTTTAATCACCCCAGGTCAGGTACCAGACAACTAGGGACAGCTCCCATACTCCAGAGCCCACTAAAATTAATCAAACTAGTCAATCCTAAATCTGCTTACTCTACCTTGCCCATTCCTTCCCATGGAAACCACAATAAAGGCTCTTGCCCACAGTTTCCTCCTCTCCCTCTGCCTCCTGACCAACCCTGGTGCACCCCATCGCTGCCCCTGCCCCACATTCATGGCTTGGCCTCTTGGGGTTTGTGAGTGACAAACTGTATTTTCGATGGCAATCATCCTCTGATCTATTGGCCTCATCATATCTGAATAATAATAGAACCTGCATTTAAAATAGCTTCAGTACCCAGGAAAGAGAGGGGTGGAGGACAGTAAGAAAGTATGCCAAGACCTTGTGTCACCAAGGGAACTGGTTGTTCTAACTGTGAGTTGGTTGTTCAAATCCTTTACTTTAGAAGGATGAGGACTGGGAACACATGAAGGACAAAGGAGTACGTTCAAGTACAAATGTTTCACAGCTGGTTTTTCAAATGAAAATGCCCTGACTAGCAGTGTTTAGGGACTCTATCAAGTAAATAGTCCCACTGTGGCTGATTTCAAGCCACCAACTTGAGAAGAGAGGCATATAATCAACTCTTGCAAACTTCATGTCTTAGCTCTGGCACACCAGTGAATCATGAGCTCCTACTATTTGCTGGGGATTCAGGGAAATTCCTGAAATGTGACCTTAGAGTCCCAAGAGAAAAAATATCTCCTTGATATTCCCACAGGGCAGGCTTTAAAAGAGATAAAAGAGACTCACTTCTCCTTGGAGAACTATGAAAAATCCAGAAAAGAATGTGCCTGCCAAGGTCTTTTAAAAGGCCTTGGCCATCTCTCTTGCCAGCACCCCTTAGGGGAAACTGCAGATCAGGGCATGCAGTGTGTAGGAGAGAGAACCTAAGCTCTGGTGGGTTAGTCCAACTATGAATCTGTTTCCTCATTTGTAAAATGGGAATAACAACTTGAACATTGCTGGCTTGTGGTAAAGGCTAGGAATAATACTGGTTCAAGGTTTAGCACAATGCCTCACATAGATGGAGGTTCTTAATTCAGTCAATGGAGCTTGAGATAACTATGCTATGATAGGTCTACAGAGGTCCTCAGGTTACCTACATAGCAGCCATTTTTCATCAATTTGTAACTGAAATTTAGTATTTCCTTCAATTATGAATGAAGGCAGTAAACCAAGAGTTATTCTTGTGAGTTTGCTGCCAATAGAAATTAGATATTTTCATATCACATTATAGCTGACATCCTGAAATATTATTTATATTACTACTACTTCAAATTATGATGGTTGTTGGATTCCACTAATATTTATTATTTCATGTATTAATAAAGAAGCATATAACTATTACAATATCATAATTTTAAAAATATTTGATAATGGTATTTCAATATATAGTAGACTCTTGGTTAACTGGGACCCATGGGGATTGGTAGATGCCATATAAATGTAAGTAGATTCTTGGTCAACCAGAACTCAAGCAACTGGAGAGTGCCAGTTGCTTGAGTTCCAGTTCATGGGGAGTCTACTATACTTGGCTTCCATTATAATCCTACATATCATATTTTATGCATTGAGAAACATTATTCTGAGAAGTGATTCATAGTTTTTATCATATTGTCAAAGTGGTCCATGGTTCAAATAACTGTTAAGAATCCCTGGATTGATACTATATAGGTGGTAGCTAAATAATGATGATGATAATGATGATTCTTACATTCTCTAGTACAGTAACAGCTTTGCTTTGGTGAGGCCCAGTTGTACAGTTACTCCCCACCCCTTGAACATCTTGGCTCCAATATCAAGAAAGCCATTTAATAAGAAGACTATGCTTGCTGCTTGGTCTTCTGTCTTGCCTCCTAGAAATACCAGCTATTGTTCACCTGGCCCCAGACAAGGCTCTCTAGTCCAAAATGGCACCAAGTGTGAATCCCAGCTCTCTGCCTACTGATTGCGTGTTTCCCTCATCACTTTGATGTTCTGACTCCTGAAGGAGCTAGCCACAGTGGCTCCTAGAGCCCAGGAGACTTAGCTCCCACATGTCCTCAACAAGTACTAATTGCTAACACTCTGCCATGATCTGTGGTTCAGAAAACCTAGACATGATACCTTCAGCCCTGTAAGATGTCATGAGAGGCAGACCAAATGCCTGTGAGGTCAGACTACCTATGAGCTATTTCTGAACTTGGAAAATGGAAAATAAATAATTACATTGGTTAGATTCAAGCATTGTAGAGGAAATGGAGCTTAATTTGTAGAGAAGGAGAGTGGGTAAATTGCTACTTGGGCAATTAATATCATGTCATCTACTTAAGGCATTTTAGGAGCTCCCCACAAAATCATTGAGTTGTCTCTTGTCCTTCCAGATAGAAGCAAGTGGGCACCCAAAAGCTAGCAGCAGAAATTCTACTGCAGGAGCTTCCCTGGCCTACTCTAGCCTCTTGAAAGTATACTTGTTGAATTAAGGAACTCTTTTATTTTAATCCACAAACCTTTGAGTTAAATACTATTGTTCTCCCCCCGCCCCGTGATTTTAGAGATAAGAAAACTAAAGTTATTTGCCCAAAGTCACACATGTAGCAGGTGGTAAAAGCAGGATTTGAACCCAGTTCAGGATAGTTCTAAAGCTTATATTTTTAGCCACTATTCTAAATAGAGTATCCTTGAAGAATTACAAAGACTGAAGAGCTTGCTGGATGGTCAGGTACATTTGAAGTACTATTTAGGGTAGCAGTGACTTTTGATCCTGGATAACTCTCTGGCTATAGTCAATACATCATCCTTGGATATTGAACTTGAAAAGATGAAAGTGCGGGTGAATTTGACAATTGGTAGCCAAAGGATGCTTTGTCAGCTGAGTTACGATGGTGAGGGCATCAGCTGCATGGAGAGAACCCTTCTTGGTCCCTTGCCATTCTTTCTTTCTCTTAGAGGGATGTTCATGAAGAATCATTTCTGATGAACTCCATGGCTCTGTGATGAATGCTCTGAAGTCTTGTCCCTGGGTGATATCAAGCTTCCTGCTTCTAGCTTCAGCACAAAACTCCAACCTCCTTTTTCCCACGCAATTTTCAAACAAACCAGGAACATTATCACAATGTTCAACTTTTGAGTTTCTGGGTCTAAAATTCTGATCAAGTCACTGATGTTCACAGATCAGATATAAACATTATCCATAATTATTCTGCAATTTCACACAGTGCTTTTGAGTCCACAGAATGCTTTTTAATTATTTCCATAAGCTCTTTCAAACAGTGGCATCTATTTTACTTGACATAATCATGTACTAGTTCCAGCATATGCTAGTAAATGTTTAACAACTGACTTTCCATAGGAAAAGAACCCTGACTTGTAGTATTTGCTGATGCATGTGGTGTAAACACTTACTCACACCTTGGCTGATTCCAAGCTACCAAGTTGATGTCACTGAATATAGAGTTGGTAAGACATGTGCACAGTTGGTTCTGGAGAAGCAGTACAAGCTGTCTCTAGCACACCACAGCCCAGCACCCAAACATATTACAGAAAAGGCTCATTTTGTAATAGTTCTCAGAATACCAAAAACTCAATGGGAGTTCATGATGAATAACAAGTGATTAAGGGTATTTGAGACCCAGCTGAGCAGGAAGATCTTTGGAATTGATAGCATTGTGCCTTTTCTGTTCAAAGCCAACTGCTAGACCAGCAAATGCAGAGATCAAACAAAAAAGACCAGCCTTCAACCACAATCATTAAAGCTCTACATAGAGGAGACAAAGCTCATTCCACTACAGATCTTTCAAGCATTATATACCTGGATATGCATTATCTCATTCTTTATTCTTCAAAATAACTGTGAGGCTGGTCAGTCACATACCTCTAGCTTCCCCAATGCCTCTACGATGAACATCAACTTGGGATATGCATTTTTGGGCCTTGGCTTTCTTTTATTTCTCTTTGATCCTATTTATTATTTATTTACTTCATCCTATGTTATTAGTATATGTTTTTCTGTCTATTTTTTCCAGATAGTTCAAGTATATCAATCAATAAATAATCTATATAAATTAAATGAATGAGTAAATGAAATTCAAATACTTTGTAAATTGTATAACGGTTGTTGTTATGACTAAGAATAGCTCACCTACAACATATGCCTGTTCTCATACTCAACTTCAGTGGTATTCACCTCCACTAATACTCTTAAGAGGGTCCTAGATAAGCAAAGAGCACTAACAATCTTCATCATCTTGATGGTAATGACAATTAGCAACCACTGATTATCTACTATGTGACAGATATTTGACATATGTTACAGGGGAAAACAAAAAAAAATCACAGCTTCTTTCCCTCACATTTACTTGAGCGAGAGGAAAAGAGTAGAGGTGAAAAGAAATGGAAAAGGGGAAATGGGAAAAATAAGCACTCACCTAGGTGGGATACTGGAAATAGCCGGGGAAAATTTGGGAGAATTGAGAAGAAGTTGGAGCAAGGAGAGGAAGAACCTTCCAAGATACTTAGATGTATCTGAGAGATAAATAGAGGTAGGTTGTGTGTATGTGTGTGTGTTTAGAACTATTGCTATAAGTCATAAATTAAATTTTCTTTAACATTTTGAAAAACATTTTGAGAAACAAGAATTGTATTTAACCATTTCTGGTTACTAGATATTTCTTATTGTGACACTATACCAAGACTGGAGCATGTGGAGCTCCAGTTATATTGGGTGGAAAAGATAGGCATTTTATTCCCATTTTATACATGATGAAAGAGAGGCTCAAAGAATATAAGTAACTATTCCAAGACCACTCAAACTGATAAGTGACTGAGCCAAGATGCAGTCTCTTACTAGGAAAATAGCAATGTTGAAAATAATAAGAGTAGCAATTCTATTTTCAGAACATTAAAAACAAACAAATAAAGTCTAAAATTAGTTATTGGAGAGACATCTGTACAAGTGATGAGTTAAGAACATCTATGCTTAGTAAGAGTTTAGGTAGGATGGCTGGTATAACTGTTCCAGGGAGTCAAGAAAGTTCTCAGAGGTTCTTCTGAGCTCAGGCATAAAAGCACTCAGTGACGACCCCAGCAAACTCATTCATCCAAATGGGGCATGTGCCAAGCCCAAGAAGTAAGCTGTAGCAGAGATATCCCAGTATCTATCTCCATTCTCTCCCACATTTATATGGGCACAAGTCTTCTCAAAATAAAGATGACCAGGGAGTTCCCTGATGGTGTAGTGGCTTAAGGCTTCAGCGCTGGTGCTGTCAGCACTGTGGCCTGGGTTCGTTCCCAGTCAGGGAGCTACCCACATACCAAAAACCAAAAATAAATAAATAAATAATAAATAAATAAATAAATAGATAAATAGATAAATATGACCACCGCAGTTCGGGGGAGCATGACTGTGAATCAAGTTCTGGTGTATACACTCTCAGCAGCAGGGGAGGGGCATGCAGCTGACTTCCCCCTTTGTCCTCCCACCCTTTTGTCTGCAATGTGAACATCATGGTTAGTCATCTTCAATCACCAGAATAAGGGCATCACCCTGGGAATGGCAGAACACCAAGAAGGACAGATCCTGGGGTCTCTGACTAGTATATAAGGGAGAAATGAACTTGTGCCTTGACTAAAACCACTGTTAGATTGGGTCTTGGTTAGAGCAACCAGACCTTCCTTTTAATCTGATAACCCAGCAACTCCACTCCTAGGTATGTACGAATGAGAAGGAGTACAAAAGCCTATTAAAAGACAAGTGTAAGAATATTCACAGTAGTTTTGTTTATAACAGCCAAAGGCTAGAACCAACCCAAACATCCATCAATGGGAACATAGATAAATCAAATGTGGTATATTCATATAATGGAATACTATAAAACAATTAAAAACAAAATATTCATTCACACAACAACATGAATGAATCTTATGGTCATAATGTTGAAAAATATATTTTGTGTGATTCCATTTATATAGTCATGGTTATAGTTGTAGTTATATATTTATCTGTGTAACATAAATATATTATAATGTGATCCTATATTATATTACATACATGGATAAATAGTACATGGATAAATATATCTGACTTTTATTTTATTTTATGGATCAGTTAGCTTTTATTTTTTTAATTTTTCCATGTTTATATAGATATTTTTATATTTTCATTTTCAATCATAGTTGATATTCAATATCATTTTATATTAGTTTCAAGTGTACAGCATAGTAGTTAGACACTTATATAATTTGCAAAGTGATCTCCTCCCACTCCCGATTAGTCTAGTACGCACCTGGCACTATACAGTTATTACAGTATTATTGACTAAAATATATCTGCCTTTTAAAATCTTCTTTCTTTCATGTGGTTTTTTTCTAAACAAGATGGAACAAAAATCCATGCTGAGGAAAAGCAGGTGCACACACACACATACACATGTGCATACCCCTCTGAACACAGAAAGTTCAAATACTGTGGAAAACATACTCTATTCACTACAAATAATTGCACTATCAGATACACAAAGGGGAAATCAATTTGTAGCTACATGTTGAAAAAAATAGATTACTTGCAAAACCTAGAGAACACGCTATCTCTCTCAGGAAAAAAAGTTTCCATGGATGCAAGGCCAGAGTCAAGAGGCGAAGGAAAAAAGTCATGTACGAAGCAGCAAAGTTTGTCTTTTCCTCCTGAAATGTCAGTACCAACTGATCACTAAATCACTCCCACGTCTTCTTAAAGTAAATGTCACAGGAAGTTACGGACACCACCTTATTCATCAAATGTACTTGAAGACTTCCTGGGGGAGAACTTTCTTTTAAATTAAATAGGAGGTTTACATTGCAGTGAGAGGATTGTAACCCACACTAGCCGGAAGGTCATTCCTCACAGTGAATGGGTGTTGGATGAGATGTTTTTATTCTCAGGCTGCATTAAAAATAGGAAGAATGTGAAGCTTAACCTTTAAGCCAACTTACTGACAATGTATTCATCTATCTCCAATTGGCATTCATGAATCCACAGGAGTCTATAGCAGCAGTGTGCTAAGGAGGTTATGGATATATCTTCCTAGACCATCGACTTTACTCCACGGTAGAGTATACATATTACAAAAAAACCAAAATTGCACATACTATAATTGTAAAGTCATCATTCATTTTTAAGTTAAGACTTTAAAGTAATTTTGTACTTGAACCCCCAAGCCATCAAGGTATTCGTTCTCTTTTCTCTATCACCAGGAGCACTACAGTAGAAAAAATTGAGAAGTATATATAGAGCTGCACAGTCTAATATGGTATTTAAGTTTAAAATTAAATTAATAAAATATTTTAAATAAAATCTAGATGAATTAAAAATCCAGTTCCTCACTTGTGCTAATCATATGTTAGTGCTCAATAGCCACAACTGGTTATTGACTACCATATTGGACAGTGTACATATGGAACAAATCTGTCATCACATAAAGTACTCTTGGTCAGTGCTGGTCTCGATTACAAAAATATAGCTAATCTATAGATTTGGTTCAAGGGCCTTCCTCCCAGCTAAGGAAGAAGAAGGGAAGGTCTGAGTTATCAGACTGTTGTAGAAACTGACCTGAATTCTACAGTGACATTCCACCAGGTACTGTGTGTTGGGAGGAAAATCAAAGAAAGAAACATAGACCTTGGCTTCAAGAAATATACCAATTAATTAGTCTAATACAAGAACATAGTACCAAACCTTTTGTTAATACAACATTTAGAATACCACTGTCCACCGAACTCACAGAACCTAAAACAACTTTCATTCCAAAATCAAGGCCATCCATTGTTAAATATGTAACAAATGGATGATATTATCAACCGGCACAGAATTCATTTTGGGCAGGTTAGAGCTGAGTACCCTGATTTTGGTTGGGAAACTTCCAAAGTTTA
>PVJL010019122.1:0-14226 GCA_004026885.1 Lyroderma lyra | reverse complement strand
CACACGTTTTGCAGCATTCCTGGGGGGGAGCTGGGTTAGAGTCGCCAGGGTAGCAGCCGCCGTCATCTCTGCCTCACCTGACTTCTCTACTTCCCTTCCATGCTCCATGCACTTTTCAAATCAACTACTTGAACTCTAATTCTGCTTATGGGGGAATGAACACTTAGATCATGTGCCTCCCATTCTTTAAATAAACGTTTGCAAAACATTTCACATGTTCTAGTTACTAGAAATACAGCAGTCAACCAAATGGTCAGAGTCCCAGCTTTAACCAAAGTTTCCATGCTGGAGGGTAAAAATAGAAAAGAAAATAAAGAAAGAGAAGGGAGCAGAAGGAAAAGGGAAGAAGCTAGGGAGGGAGACAGGAAGGGAGAGGGAGGCGGGGAGAGACAGAGATAGAGAGACAGAGACTGACAGAGAGACAGAGACACAGAGACAGAGAGAGTCAGAGACTAACAGAGAGAGACAGAGACAGAGAGACAGAAAGAGAGAGAGAGACAGGGGGAGAGAGCACACGCGAAGAGGCAGAGGTTAAGGCAGGGCAGAGGATGGGGAAGGGGGCTGTGGTGACCCAGGACAACTTGGCTGATAAAATTACATCGGAACCGAGAGAGAAGGAAACGATCAGGCTACTCATATCGGTGTGGACAGAAGGAGCACTCTAGGCTTGGAGAGCAGCAGTGCAAGTGTCCCACGTCAGAAATACACTGATTTGATGAACAGCACAGAGACCGACACGTCTGGGACGACGTACACGAGGAGGGCAATGCCGGAAGCCAGGCAGTATTTCGCAGGGAGCGTCTGAACACTGGTTTCTGCGCTGCACGGACTGAGACGCCATGGACGGTGGTGGCAGGAGTGGTGCCATCGTCGCTCCTGCAGGACTGAGCACAGCCTGTAGAATTCTGGGAGCACGGTGGAGGCGGAGCCAACAGGACTGGGGGATGGGCTGGCAATGCGGTGGGGCAGACAGACAAGACTCGGGAGTAATCCCCGGTCCTGGATCCCGGTAGCTGGGTGGCGGGACACAAGGGAAACTACAGAAGGACTGGAATCTGAGTATGGATACGGTCGGTTTAATCCCAGGAAGCAAGCTGAGGAAGCAGGCATCATTGAATTGCCAAACCTACTTAAGAAGTACTTAATCACACATACTTAGAGAAAAACATTAATAAACTTGAATGACTGCCCAAGTTTACCTGGACTGTACATGGTGGAACCGTTTTTTCACCACGAGTGCATCCAATCCAAACCCTGCACGCTCCAGCACGCTAGCCTTCGTCTCCAGCTGAGTTCCATCATGGTTTTTCATGTGTAAAAGGATATAATCATGCTAACGCTGTCATCAACAAAATAGTAAACAATATTCACCATGTGAAGCATTATCACTGCTATTCCCAGTAACAAAGATACAATTAGGGCCTTTCCCAAATACAGAAAATAGAAAAATTCAATATTAGTTTAAAAAAAAAATTTCACAGAAATTTTTAAAGGCAATTTCACATATAGCTAGTAAATATGTATTTTTATGTGAAGTAACTATAACAAACTACCTTATTTTTTATCTTCCATTGGTTTCATTTGAAAGAGTGAAGAAATCTATCCCCATTCCAGTTGGACCGTCTGGAATCACGCATCATTTCGGGGCATCAGGGAGGGTTCTTTCCTATCAGTGAGCGACAGGACGCTCTGGGTAAGGCTGTCCCGCACGCCCAGCCAGCGCGCCCAGGCCAGGACGACCGGGATGGCAACAGCTTTGGCAAGGTAAGCCTTAGACACGAGTTTTAGATTACTTCTCCCCACTCCAGTTGGGAAAACCCCGTTTGACTGAAATTGTTCTGTTAATACACAGGGAGGGAGACGCCATTTACTCAGCCGCATTCTTCCAGCTTCAAATGTTCCCCAGAGCGAAAACAGGCACTTGGAGAAAGGCACTCACTTTGTCAGACCGCTTGGGAGGTTCGCAGGAACTGCTCCAACCTGCTCAACGGCACCCCAGTGAGCTCTGAGAATGCATGCACCCAACAAAGTACCCAGCTGACGTCTCAGGTGGAGCTCATACTTCAGGGGGAGCATCTAATTTAATATTTTATTATGAATTTCTCGGGGTGGCTCTTCAGTGGCTATAGCTACAAAATGATCTAGATCAGTACAGAGCAGCCCAATAACATAAAGAACCCAAAACGTTTTCAACAACATCCCTGAGACCATGCAGCGTGGAACGACAGCCACCTGAGTGTGAGACGCCTTTGACATACAATGTGACGAGAACCTGGCTCTTACTGCGGGGAAAGAAGAGGGGATTCATAACTAACTTGTAGGCCAGCGGCCGACAAAAGGGAAAGGACCTCAGCCCCGGAGGCAATGAACCTAGTTAGTATATCCGTGCTGAAGTGCAGCGATGTCCTGGGTTGTGTTTGAAGACAGCTCGTCCCATTTCCAGTGGGAGGGTGGGCGTCCATCGCACACGCCCCCCTTCGCAGGAAACCAGCAGAGCAGGCACGTTTCAGACGTGGTGCCTCCGGTGTTCTCAGCCATCTGGACACCTTCACGTGAACATTCACGTCTGGTCAGACCTTCTCTCCCTTATTTTTTTTTTTTTCTTTTTTTGCTTTTTGGTATGTGGGTAGCTCCCTGGCTGGGAATCGAACCCAGGCCGCAGCACTGACAGTGCCAGCACCGAAGCCTTAAGCCACTACACCATCAGGGAGCTCCCTTCTCTCCCTTATTAATTCTCCCAAGGGCTCCCCTCAAAATCTGCACGGCTCCCTTGGCTCCCTGACGTTTACCATCCTCCTGCTGGTTCTTCTTCTCATCTCCTCTCTCTGCCTCTGCATTTCTTCTTTAACCACATGTCAGTACAAATCCATGCATTCCTTCCCCCAGTCAAACAGGCTACCCACGATGAGCTACGCAGCATGCATGCTTTGGAGGCCTAGGGTTCTTACTCCCCCCCATCCTGAGGATCCTGGGAACATGCAGCGCCCCTAAATCTGCGTGAATGAGTCTCTACCACCACCAGGTCTGGTCAGCCATTAAAATGATGGCTGACCCACACTGATACGGACGTAACTCACTGAAATTCCTTGTCACTGGGTCTGACGGTATCAAATGGCATCTCTGCATGAGGCCAGTTTGGGTTAGCACCTCGGTCTAGTCCCGTCCCAGGTGTCACTGATGTGACGTGGTAATATACATTGTGGTTATCGGTTTCTATTTTAATGGCGCTTTAATGTTCTTCAAAATACTTCCACATATATCATCTCATTTCTTATTCATAACACTACAAAGCAGAAGTCATTGATTCAGAGGGGAAAGCACACCATCCTAAATATCGTAGCCATGTTCTACACAGGAACCAGAAGAGAACGCAGGACTTGTTCAAAACCCAATTCGTGGGTATCATGGCCCAGAGCCCCCCATTGCCGTCACGTGTCGGCAATAAAATGCCACCGCGCGTCTCACTCGCACAGACACGCTCGGCCGTAACGGAGTTACGGAAACACCGCCCGGGCCTCCCACCCGAGGGGGCGGGAGGCGGGTGCAGGTGAGGGGCCGTGGCTGTGAGCCTCGGGGGGAGGGGGACAGGGCTGCACCACGGCGAGTGGCACGCAGATGAAAAAGAAAACGTCAGGAGCCTCTGATTAACTACTTCTCGTTTTCACCTCGTTGCCTCTTAACATCTCTCAGTCAGACCCACTGACCTGGGGACACAAAAGGACCCATTGTTAACAACTGGGTCCCACCTGCCCCCCTGCCTCGTTTGCCGTGGCATGATTCACAGTAATTCGCAGGGTTTCCGGGACGAAGGGAAAGGACGCACTTCAGTCGCGACAGCTGAGCCCACACAGGGCCCTCCCGTCCCTCGGGGCCTGCGGGCTTGCCCTTCCTGGCGTCTTCCTGCCTGGCACGTGCTCCTAGAGAGCCTAAGGCTGAACTTGTGCCAGCTTTTCTTCATCCCTGCGTGTTAGATCACTATGGAAACAAAAGACGTGAGCCAAAGAACATTTTAGACTTTTACCTGAGTAAAACCCTCAGCCACAGAGAAAATAAACTAGAGTAGTATC
Organism: Lyroderma lyra; assembly: GCA_004026885.1. NCBI lineage: Eukaryota > Metazoa > Chordata > Mammalia > Chiroptera > Megadermatidae > Lyroderma > Lyroderma lyra. The sequence continues at coordinate 10,159 of PVJL010019122.1, read as the reverse complement.
ACCGCCTAGTAATGAATTACGTGATTCATAACCAATAGCAAATAGTAACGTTTTTCCTCCACCCCAAATTCTCGGGCCAACGAAAATCCTCTGTAGCTACTTCAGTCTTGTTTTTGATGGAGACATTTTGGCATTAATCTAATTTTCAAATGTTAATGAAACTAGCTTCCTATTGAAGTGGATGCAACAATTGTCCAACGAAACTAGCCGAAAAGTGCAACTATTCACCTCGTCTACGTCTGAGGTACTTCCGTGGCTGCCGCCCACTAGTGTCTGTGTTTTCTTCGGTGGCTTCTTTACATGACTTTCGCGACCCGACTCTCCCAGCAATCCAAAACTCTATTTATTTACGCCCTCACTCTATTTATTTTGTGTCACAGTGAGATTTAAGAATAGAAGGTTGAATATTCAAAACATGCCTGTTTTCCTTTAACTTTCAAATATTTGGTTTTACAAATGACTCAGGACCAATGTGAATAGCTTGCTTCTTTGTTTCCTTGTAGCTTACTTATTCATCATACATGCCACCTAATTTGAAGAATCTGAGTTGCCCTATACATATTAAAAGTTGAAAACTACAAATACATTTACAAGAAAAAAAAAAAAAGAACCAGAGGAAATCCACATAGGATGGAAGGCTGAAGAGAGGGAAATTCAAGCACTGAGATTTAAGGGGCTCATCCACCCAAGTTACTAAAGTTGTCTCCGAATCTGACTCTCAGCCTTTTGGAGTCCAAACGAACATGTTTTTCATGACTCTTCAGACAAAGATACTCTTTATTAAGGGATGCATAGAAGTTTGTATCATTTCATGTAACAGTCACAGCGATAATGATAATTATGGAATATTACGTGCCAGTCACGTTTTCGCATACCTTACATGCATTAACTCATTTAATCGGCACAGGAACTCCAGGAAGCAGTTATGACTGTCCCCACTTGATAGGAGGAAATGGAGCATTAGAGAACAGAGAGACTTACTGAGTCAAGTCCCTTAGCTGGTGTGTGGCTGAGCCGACATTATGAACACAGTCAACGTACAAAAGCATCATATACGGTGTCTCTCTGGTCAAGGGACAGCACAGCACCAACTCTGAGGGACCACAGAGGCTTAATGGGGGCTAGTATGAGCAAAAACACTTGAAGAAACTCTTCAAACGGTTATCCCTTGAAATATGTGATCTTCCCTGGCAACCTTAACTCGGCTAATTGACTGTATTTCGTCCATTATACAACTGGCCAAGCCACTTACCAAAGTGACCTGAGAGGTATTTTTAAGTACAAAAAGAAATCTACGTAATCATTAGCCACAGGATACTTAGGTTGTTTCTGTATTTTGGCGACTGTGAATAATGCTGCAATGAACATAGGGGTGCATAAACCATTCCAAAGTTTTGGGGTAGACACTCGGATGAGAAATTGCTGGGTCATAGGGTAGCGCTAGTCCTACACCAGCTCACACTCACACCCGCAGTGCAGGAGGGCTCCCCTTTCTCCAAGCCTCTCCAACGCCTGCTGTCACTTGCCTTGTTGATAACAGCCATTCTACGAGAAGATGTAGCACATCTGTACCGAGAAACACTGCTCAGCAGGTCATAAAAAACGACGCGGTATCGCCATTTACATGTGAAATGGTCACGCCAAGTCAAGTGAGTCAGATGTGAACGGACAGGAACCACGTGACTTGACTCCTCTGTGAGACAGAAAACCGAAAGCAGTAAGAGAAAAATCAAGAGGAACAAAAGCTCACAGACACAGACCCAGTATGGCGGTTATCGGGGGGAACTGGGGGGCGGGGAGGAGGTGAAGAGGGTAAAGGGGGTCACACACGTGCTGACGGAACGAGACGACTTGGGCGGTGAGCACACGACGCGACATACAGACGACGTGTTCTAGCATAAAGCTGTGCACCTGAAATGCATACACCATTACTGACCAATGTTACCCCAACTCATTTAATTTTAAAAATTCCAGGGGCTTTGCTGTATATCAGCAACGGTGCTCTGCCCACACAGTTAGACTCTTCAAAATCAAAACTAAGAAATAATCTGATACTCTTCGTCATTTAAGCAGTGACAATAAAGCCTGGAGACGGGAGAAGAATGCAGCAGCTAACACAGGGCGTATGTTCTGCTGCAAACCAAGTGATCACAGTAACAACGTGGGGTTTCAGCCTCCAAACCATCTTTCTCACTGTGTGCGACAGGGGGAGAACACGCTGGTTCTCTGGGGACACAGCCACACACGTGACAAGCATTACGTTTGCAAATAAGCGAGTTTTACATTTCTTCGGAGAGAGTCGAAACTCCAGTTCTGAGTTTATTGGTGCACCTTATGACATACTTCTGTTATTTATGTGCCCCATTAGTGCACGGTGGCATGATGAAGAGGTGGCCAAGGGACGCTTTAGCAAAACCAATTACCTCCACTTGTGGTCTTCTCTGCTACTGATCATCTTACGGTGAGACTGCTCATATTTTATTTAGTGAAACTGCGTGGTTGGGACCCAGTCTGCCACTTACTCTGCTTACAGAGCAGCAGACAGTTTGTCATTCACGTCCCTTTACCCCATGGTGACAGGTGCAATACCTTGACTATAATAGGTGCTCGGGAAACGTTAGTGGAACCGGAGTAAATGTTAAACATTTACAATTATTTCTAGGGTGCCAGCAATCAGTGGTCAATACAGAACATAAAAATAAACCTTTCTGAGGGTACAATAACGTTTCCAAGCATTCATTAGCAGGAGTCTCCTTACACCTTTCTGCAAGAATCAGAAAAGCGCAATCCCTAGCAAACAGGTGGAATCGCATTAAGTAAGTGGAGTTATGGGCTTCCGCGACAATCTCAGCTGGGAGATGTTTTCAGGGCATTTGCTGGGATGACAAAAGTCCCTGAGACAGAAGTTGCAAATTTAGCAACCTAAATAAAGGGAAGAATGGACATCCGGATGAGACAGCACATGATGGCTGAAGGCATACGTTTAACAGCCACGTGGGCTGCTGAGTGCTGCCATCGCGGTGTAATGAGAGAGCCAACGGAACACCCCACTTAGCGCGGGGTCTTTCCCGACACCAGGCAGCCCCGACGCAGGCACATATAGACAGACAGGGCTACCTTTTCAGCCAACAACATCTGTGAACACCTCAGTTCCTTCTCCTTCCTAATCCACTTCCAGGTGAATGCCTGCACTATAAGGTCTCCACAGAATTCCTGCTTTGTCAGTTCATGTAAGGGCTTAGCTCAAAAAAAAAAAAAAAGAAAAGAAAAGAAAAGAAAAGAAAAAGAAAGAAAGAAAGAAAAGGGCAGGCCCTAGAGTCTAGACTGTGGTTTTACTACGAGGTGAGCCCCATCTGGGAAGAGGAGGAAGCCTAGAGGCCAAGCTCCGAGAGGAAACAGCGTTGGGCAGTGGGGGGGAAGCTGAGAAGGGGCCCGGCGATCAGAAGGGTCTGTGTGCCCCTGGGAGAAGGAAAAACCCCGGGGTTAACGAGTGAGAGCACCGCAGGGGCTGGAGGAGGCCGGGGCGAAGGGAGGGGGCTGGGCTCCTGTGAGTACAGGGAGTCCCGGGAGGGGAAGGGCAAGCTCAGTGGCCACAGGCTGCACGTGAGCTTGCAGGTCAGGCCCCGGCCCTGAATTCGAGGATCAGGTCCGGCAAGGAGGCAAGGAGGGTTTTCATCAGAGGCAGGCGCGCACGGAACTGCTCTGGCCGCCGTGCTGCAGGGAGGGTCACCGAGCTCTGGGAGCCGAGGGACGGAGGGAGCATCCTCTCCCAGGCTGCTGCTGACAGCACGGCGTCCGTGCTGTGCCCGCTCCGGCCTCACGCCCTCGGACAACGCACACGAACAAGGGACAACTGGGAAACAAGCTTATAGTCCAACAGCGGCCGCACAATGCTTCTTTGTTCAGACCAAACTCCAGATGGATGACTACAGGAGGGAGGGAGTGTGGAAAGGAGGAGTTAGAAAAACAAACGGGCAGCAGTTATCATGTCCGTGAGCGAGAACGGAGGCCCGGCCAGGACGGGACCGGGAAGACGGGGGCTTGGGCCCAATTTGTTTCCTAATATACTTTGCACAACCCACACCGCAGGAAAGCTGCATTTGCAACTGGAGTTTGTATGAATCCCAGCAGGAAAAACCCGAAGGGCCTACGGTATGATTTAGGCATTTCCCTCACGTCATGGGTGACGCACCTGGCACCTGGAGAGCCCAAACTCCACAGCTCCACACGGAAACCCAGGCCCCGAGTAAGCCGTCTCAGCAACTGGGAGTGCCTGAGTGCCTCCAGGTCATGTCTGCTAAACGGGAGGGAAGACAGGAGTGACCCCTGGCCGAATTAGTCTGACCGGCCTGAAATGGTAATCCTGTCGTTTCTATGACAGATGGAGGAAACGAAACCTTTGCTTTGCTTTCTTTTTGTTTTCTGAAATCGCATTTCCCGAACTCTCTTTTTTCCTCGTCTCAATACGAAGCACATTTCAAATAAAGCTTTGAAACAAATTAAAGCTCCCTGTAACTTTGCCAGAAGATAGTGTCTGTTTATTTAGAAGTAGCACATGTCTTAAATCGATTTTGCATAGGGCAGTGAGGATGAGCATTTAAGAAAAATAATTTATATTTTTATTTATTTCTTGTTGTTTTAATCTTAGGATACAGTCCACCTTTCTTAAATTACTGGTGACCCTAGTACTGAAGATTCTATTTTCTTCCACATTTTTTTCACACTGTAAATCTTTTGAAAACCCACAAATCTTCTCCTTTGTAGAATGAGAGAAATATGATATTGGATAAGGAAGTATATTGAAGTATTTTCAATTTTATAAGGGAAGAGACCTAGTCACCAGGAGGTGATGTGTCTCGTTCAATGACAATTAAATCAGCTAGTCCCCAGGAAAGTGTGTCTTTTTTTGGCCTACCACAGGCTTCCCATTCCCACTCAGGCAGAATAATGAACACAAGTTGTTTACAACAACTGAAGGGTCTGGATTTTGATTATATTCTTTCTGTCGGGCCATTTTCTTTCAAGACCATAATTGAAACTCAATAGTGCAATCAATACAAAACTCATTCTAAGTGGGTTTTTACAGTTGGTCTTGCAATTAAAAACACCTGTGAAAAACAAGTGATTTTTTTTTTTTTTAAATGCTGACTTCAAGTTTTCAGATAGAAGTCCCTGGAAGGATGCTCGTAAGGAGACCTTGTGTCCTTATGCCCTCGTTTTGATAGGTATCGTAGTGGATTTTTCACAACAGCAACGTTATCAAGCAATTAGAAGCGTTCTCACCGAAGTTACTCACTCTCTCCTTCGTGGGGTGCTCTCCTCAGGATGGCACGAAGGCCCCTACAGGGAGCCTCAGGGCTCTGCGCACTTTCTCTCTTACTGTGACTCGCCTCTAGCTGTACACTACTTAGCATGGTCCCTGGCACTAGGTATGTCAAACCCATTTCTGAGTAAGTGAATCCAAACTATTAGTGAACCAAGTAAGTTCAAACTATTCTCTCGGAGCCAAAAAAACAGACCGATTATTACCCCACGCCTTGGTTTTCAGTAACCAGTCCCATGGTAATTACAGAGCGTTCAGGTAAATACGTGTTGGTTCACTACATAAGTAGCCGAGACCCTGGGTGACCCCATGACCCAGACGGACCTGGACACATCTATACGGCCAGGGTGAGAGAGAACATTCTAGCAAATCAAATTGACTAATCTTTGAAAATAGGAAAACGAGTTCGATAATACACACAAAGGAGCATCCCTCCTTCATTTTCCAAAATAAATTCTTCCACAAATAAATGTGGCATTTATTTTAGAAAATGGAGGAAAACAGGACAGTTGCAATAAAGTATACTACTAATGTCTAATAATCTCAGGAAGCAGGATATTGCATATTCTTCTAAGATATTTTTAAATTTATCAGCAACTGCAATAAGGGGTAAGTGCTAAAAAATTGTCTTTCCGTTTGAGAATTTACATAATAATTATAAGTAGAAATGATAGTCATTTGCTTTTGGTTGCCATTCTTTCACTTAAAGGATCTTGTTGAAATTAATCTTTACTGTGCCTAAAATACAGATCTAATAGTTACAAAATAAAGCTTACATAGCATGAAATTATACTTATTTTTATGTTAACCTCAATATTAGAGGAAAACTCTTACTGTAGTAATTCAAATAAAAAAAAAATACCGACCTTCATTTTATCCAGTAAGAAATAGAAACTATTTATAATTTCTAAAGTCCACTAGCACCCATAAGTCTGAAAAAACTCTGACAATCAAAACAGTCGACCTAAAAGCAGGTAGTTCTGGGATACCTGACAACTTTGTGACCTAAGTTACGTCAAACCTCTAAATGTGAAGCTATGCATTCAGTGAGCTACCTGCACCCTTGGGACAACATGCCATGTCTAACAAAATTTAGTGTCTTCCTATAAAGCACTAGGTTTTCTTTTGCTAAATGTTAACACCATCAAGTGTCCAGAGAAATACACAGCCTCCCATCTCTTTCCCTCAGACTTGGGTCCTCCTTATACCCACAAACAACACAGCCCGAACTCGCCCTCCTGTAGCTGGAACTAAAGTCGACCTGATTCCAGTATCAACAAACCCTTTTAAACTGCTCTCCGCACTTAGAATTTTCTGGCTAAAGCAAAGATCCCATCCTATCAGTCTTCAGTGTTACAGCACTGTGTACAGGAAACCAGCCCCGTTAGCTTCTCGGAGTGACATGTGATTCCTTAGAATCTCGTAATACGTCTGTACAGGATTACTGACACAGTATAATGTTAATAGTTGCCCATCTTCACAGCACCTAGCGTAGATACAACTTTGAGGAAGGGGGCTGTGTCTAATTCACTGTATCATTTCTAGAACAGACTACATACATAGTAAGTACTCAAGACACATTTGTCAAATACGTGCTGCATGTATAAATGTTCATCCTGGCTAAATGTAGATCTTTTGACATTACTTCCCATTCAAGTTACTGCTAATTTGATGACAGGCCAACAGTCTTCCCCATGTACCTTTAAATGCATTTCGTGAATAGATACGAAGAGATTATCATTTTCATCAGCAGATTACCCATAGAGACAAGGTCAACTTTAGCCAATGATCTACTTTCACACTCCAGTGCCTGATGGGAGGCAAAGGAAGAGGCGGCAGGGAGAGTATTATTGATCAAAACAGGACTCCTGTATCACGCCGTGACCCCTGACCCTTGCAGATACACAGTGTGATCGTCTCCCTACTACAGTGGTGTCAGTTCGCTGAGATGGCTGCTGAGCAGTAAATCCACTTTGATGAAATGCGCGTTTCCATCTGGAAGACTCAAGTTCAACGTTATTATAAATCTCCTTTCTACCACTGTGCTATTGCCTTTTGTTGTATTAAACCTGTCTGATGGCACAACGGATGACCTCCTGCCTTACTGAGGCCATATGATGTTTATTAAAAGAACATCAATTATAGTTCCCTGATGGCCCTTCCTCGTATCTCCACTAGCAGATGAGAAAATGCTCCCCTCATAGATTGCATCTGCTTTTCCAACGTTGGTGGGATTCTCAGCTTAATAAAAAGGAAAAAAAAAACACAGAAAGAAAAAGAAGGAATAAACTGAAAACCCTTTATTATGGAGACCAGAAACATAATAAAGAATGATGTGACTCTTATAAACACCCTGAGGAATCACTTTGAGGTCAGTGCATGTCACAGCTTCCCTTTGCAAATGCTAAAACATTAAAACTCTGGGTCTTTAATGGAACATTAGGCTATTTCTTTTATGCATTACAGTGATAACTCATGTTTAGAATGTGTGTATGTTTAAATACCAAATGAAAAAATACACACATAAAATCACAAAGAAAATTCTAAGTCTCACTGATTGTATAATAATTGATTCCCCAGACAATGTTTCCTCCACAGATACCTCTATGATTGCTATCCTATCATGAAATCATAATCTAATTTCACCTTAGAGAGAGGGATTACATTTCTGTTTGTACCAATGCCTAAAAAGTTGGGTTTCTATAAATGATCCTTTGATAATTAAATAAAATTTAGAAAATTTTCACTCTAGTAACAATAGTAACACAATGTCATGACTTCTTTTGTTCCCTGATTTTCTTATTCTTTAACTTATTTATGTTAAAAAAGCACATATGCTATATTATATGTAGAAAGAATAATATATAGATTTATACAGAGTATGATAACAAGTATTCAAAATACCATACAAAAATAATAAAATTTTTGTCCAAAGGATTAGGAATTACTTCTGAGTGTTGATCTCTGAAATTTATTTTCATTCTACTTTCTTTTTAGTGTTCAATTTTTCAATAATTAATATATAATACTTCTGTGAGCAAAGAGAAATCTTTTACTACAACATCGCATTCTAATTCTCAGTGATCTGATCTATCTCAGCTGTGACAACACTTATTCTTACATGAACCACCTCTACAGATAAGACTCGGGGATTAGTTTCCTATAAAATCACAAATTCTTCATTCAAAATAAACGAAGTCATTACCAGTCCATGTATCTGGACAAGATGGTTAGAATATATTCCATCATCTAGTAGCAAAGTATTTATTTATTTTTTTATTGTTAAATTTATTGCGGTGACATTGATTAGTAAAAATTACATAGGTTCCAAGTGCACAATTCTACATTTCATCCTCCAGGCATTGCATTATGTGTTCATCATTCAGAGTCAGTTCTCTCTCCATCACCACATATTTGTGTCCCTGTCCCTTCTCCCCCACCTCCTCTCCCTTCCCCTCAGGTAAGTACTAAATTATTGACTGTGTCCATGAGTTTTGTTTCTTTGTTGCTTTCAATTTGATGTTCCACACGTGAGTGTAATCACACAGTTCTTGTTTGCTTCTGTCTGGCTTATTTCACTTAGCGTGTTGATCTGCACATTTTTTCATTGAGTTTTTTGGTTTTGCTTTTTTTTCTCTTGAGATTGTTCATTTATTCTGTTCTTTAGATGCCATATGTAAATGAGGTCATATGGTATAGCAGCAATGTATTTAAACTGAATAAAATAACCACCAAACAGCGAAACAAGAATAATGTTTCAAGAATATAAATATCCAAGTAGTGAGATTTTTTCAGTTAAGGTGTAATTATGTCCATTTCAACCAATGTTATAAATCAGTGATTCGTTTACTAAGAAAAAATGCATACTGTACTCTAGAAAGAGGATTTAAAAATAATTATGACACCACATATAACATGCAGTAAACAACACAGGAGAAATAAAAGGAGACTAAAAAATAGGTAAATAACAGGTCACTTCATACCTTGGAAAGCTGAGGTCTAGATCTCATTCACCTAATGAAGAACTGCAGTCAGTAATACATTATAACCCCTGGGTCTGTAAGGCAGAGGTGACTTCATATAGTGTTTCCTTAAACAGAACTGTAAATTATGCTAATTGCTGGATTGTTCTAAGATTTCCACAGCACAATTTCATTTTTAGGAAATAAACTTCCATGTTAAATAGATTTGGGTCCAAATTCTGCTTAAAAACTTAACTATGTCCTAGGCAATTTAATTAACTGCTCCAAACTTCACGTTTCTGTCAATACAGTGGGAGTCCTACCCGACTGGGGGTGCGGGGAGGAATACATGAAATGCTCACTGTGCACAGAGTAACTGAGGGTTAGTAACTTAGGAGGTGGAGTGGAGGCAGACCTCCCTTGCCATTCCCAAAAAGAGATTAAACTTCTGGAAAGTAAATGATACCAAACTTTCCTGATTTGGGGGCCAACAAGCTATACTAACGGCTTATAGAAAGTGTGACCCCTAAGCACGGACTGCAGGGTAGCTGAAATAGGACTCTCCAGAAAGCCTCCTCACGCTCGGCAAACTCATCAACTTGCTCCATTCGAACGGCTGAGACTGGGAGAAGCCAGTCAGCCTTCCGAAGCCTATCTCCTAGCTGCTCACACAAACGTTACGTCTGCAGATTGAACCCTTTCATCTGTGTCAAGAGGACAGACCCGTGGTCGTGGGCTCTCAGAAATAAGAGACATCGAGGATGCGTGTAGACAGACGAACGTGAAATGGAAATGCAGGCGGCCGACGGAGGTTTCGGGTGATAAGGTTATAGAATTATCTGTGATGAAGACAGATGTATTATGTTAGTGTGTG
>PVJL010019120.1:0-14503 GCA_004026885.1 Lyroderma lyra | reverse complement strand
AGCTCAGGTTCATTCTTTTGCATATGTTTTTCCAGTTTTCCCAGCACCACCTACTAAAGAGGCTGTCTTTTCCCCATTGTATGTTTTTTGCTCCTTTATCGAAAATTATTTGTCCATAAATTTGTGGGTTTATTTCTGGGTTTTCAGTTTTATTCCATTGGTCTCTATTTCTGTTCTTTTGCCAGTACCAAGCTATTTTGACTATTGCTGCTTTGTAATATAAATTGAAGTCAGGGAATGTAATGCCACCAGCCTTATTCCTTTTATGTAGTATTGCTTTGGCAATTCGAGGTCTTTTATGGTTCCATATAAATTGACTAATTCTTTTATCTATTTCACGAAAGTATGATTGTGGGATTTTGATGGGTATTGCATTAAATCTGTAGATTGCTTTGGGCAGAATGGCCATTTTAACAATGTTAAGTCTTCCTATCCATGAACAGGGGATATTTTTCCACCTCTTAAAGTCTGTTCCAATTTCTTTCAAATGTGTCTTATAGTTTTCTGTGTATAAGTCTGTCACGTTCTTTGTTAAGTTAATTCCCAGGTATTTCATTCTTTTTGTTGTGATAGCAAAAGGAATTGACTCCCTCATTTCTTTTTCTGAGGATTCATTGTTTGTATAAAGGAATGCTGTTGATTTTTGTACATTGATTTTGTATCTTGCAACTTTACTATATCCGTTAATTGTTTCTAATAGTTTTCTGGTGGAATCTTTGGAATTTTTTATACGAAGGATCATGTCATCCGCAAATAGTGACACTTTGATGTCTTCTTTCCCAATTTGGATACCTTTGATTCCTTTCTCTTGCCTGATTGCTATGGCTAGAACTTCCAGTACTATATTAAATAACAGTGGTGACAGGGGGCATCCCTGTCTTGTTCCTGATTTTAGGGAAATAGCTTTCAGCTTTTCTATGGGATTTTTTTTTGCACCTTTTTGTTTCCTCATCAGCTATCATTAGTCTTATGTGTGGCCCAAGACAATTTTTCTTCCAATATGGTCCAGGGAAGCCAAAAGGTTGGACACCACTGTAATAGAATATGTAAGACAATGTAGTATTAGCAGCACAAGGCTGGACTACAGTCCAGTAGACCTAAAAAGAGAATCCAAATATGTATGGCCAACTGAATTATGACAAAGTTGGCACTGTAACTTTGTCATGACTAAGTTGGGAGTGGGGAGAAGATGATCTTTTGAAATAAATGTGGATGAGTTATTGGATATCTATATAGGGGGAAAATAACATTTAACCCCTAACACTCACCATACACAAAAATCAGCTACAGGTAAATTGTGAATCTAATGTGAAAGGTAATATAGTAAAGTGTCTAGAAATTAATACAGGAAAATGTTTTCTCAGTCTTGGGATAGGGAAAGAATTCCAAAATAAGACAGAGAAAATACCCCTCTTAAAGGAAAAGACTTATAAATGTTAAAATATTAAAAGTACAACAGTAAAAAACAACCTGTAGATGGGGAGGTTATCTGAAACATTCATAAGCAATAAAGGAATCTTATCTGGAACATATAAAATGACCTCTACAAAGCAATAAGAAACATACAAACAACACAGAAAAACAGACAAGAGATGTGAACAGCTACATCAATAAAAAGAAAAATCAAATCACCCATGAACATGAAAAATATACTCAACCTCACAATCCATTAGCACTCAGGTGAATGAAAATTTGAGTCACACTAATATACCACTATGCACCTATCAGAAACATTATAATTAAGCAAACTAAATTTCCATAAGTTTGTGTTAATATAAGAACTCACAACACTGTTAGTATGAATGTAACAAATATAATTGCTTGGGGAAACAGACTGGCATTATTTAGTGAAGTTAATGATTTACATATATATGACCCAGTGATTCTATTCTTGGGTACACACCTTAAGAGAAAATCATGCACATGTGTTCTAGAAAACAAGTACAAGGGTGTTCACAGCTGCACTATTTCTAATACTAAATTGTGGGGAAAATTCAAATGTCCCTCAACATCATTATGAGTAAATTGTGGCCCAGTCATTCAATGGCATACTGTGATAATGAAAATGAACGAACTACAACTGCATATCCAACATAGATGAATCCCACAGCTGTATAAAAGAATCTAGACACAAAAGAGAGTACATACTGCATGATTCTGTTAAAATATAGTAAGAGAACAGGCAAGACCAATCCATAATGTTAGAAGCCAGTAGAGTAATTACCTTTGGGGATGGGTGGGTGGTATTAATTGGGAGAGAGCTGGAGTGAGGATTCAGAGGTCCTAATTATGTTATAATCTTGAGCTATGGCATGGTTACAGAGGAGTGTTTACACTTTGTGACAATTCATCAGGTTGTAGACTTATAAACTGCACTTCATGTATATTATAGTTAAATGTATTTTATATAATGGAGTACTACTTGGCCATAAAAAGAATAAAATCTTACAATTTTGCAACAACATGAATGGAACTAGAAGATATCATGCTAAGCGAAATAAGTCAGACTGAGAATGACAAACACCATATGATCTCACTTATATGTGGAATCTAAAGTACAGAATAAACAAACAATCAAAATAGAAAAAATAATTATTGGACACAGACGATAGTTTAGTAGCTGCAAGAAGGAAAGTGGGGGAAGAGGGTGGGGGAAAAGGGAGAGGGATTCAAATATTTGGTGATGGAAGGAGAAATGACTGGGTGGTGAGAACACAATATAACACATAGATGATAAAGAACTGTATACCTAGAATCTATGTAGTTGTGCAGGCCAATGTCATCCCAATAAATTTAATAAAAAATACAATGTGTGTCCCAAATTAAAAAGAAAAGAAAAAATAACTTCCTAATTAAACAAAATTTGTTTGGGGATATTTTAGCTGCAATGATACTATAGATGCTATAGAGTAAACATTTTCACCTTTGTAATTTCTACCTAGATCTAAAAATAAATACACTAAAATACTAAAAGGAAAAAATAATAACTAGGGTTCAGCAAGATGGCAACCAGAGAGGGGATCCCTGAAACCTCTCCTGGAAAATACAATTGAATGGCTGGGATCCAACATGGGAAACCCTGGGTGGCACAGTCTCAGCTGAGAGATCCATGCATCACAAGAAAACACCTGAAGGTCAGAGAAATGGGGCGAATGGGAGAAGAGGGAGGGGGCAGAGTGGTTTGGAGACTTGGAGCTGTGGGTTGTGGACCACAGCTGCAGATTGTAACTTGACTGGGACTGAGCAATGTGATCCTAGGTGGACTGAGGGCCACATGATGACAAGAGCAGAGGCGAGAGTGGCTGAAATCCTATGAAACCATGGGTGTGTTGGACCAAGCAGCAGTGTGTTAGGGCAGTAGCCAGAATGCCTCACCTGGGGTTGACCCAGAGGCTGAACAAAGCATCTGAACTGCCCTACACAGGAAGAGGAGCCCCAGCTGCAATGTTGCACCATTCTGGGGAGTTTGAAACTGAGAGCAGCTGCTGTGGAAATGCTGAAATGCTGAAATGTGGTCCAGGGTGAAATACAGGCTCAGAGGATAGAAAGGCTGAGCTCACAGCAAGCACTCAGCCTAACCAATGTGTGTACCACCCACTATTAGCTTGCCCCCGCATCAGCCTCCTCCTTGCCCCCCAGCTTCCCTGATGAACCAGAGGAAGCAGAGTTACCACAGACCACCCTGCCCCAAGGCCTAGGCAGAGGGTGGAGATACCTAGCTCTCTCCCAAAGCTTGCCCCTCCCCCAGCACCACCTAGTGTCTTCTCTACAGCAAGACACTACAGCAATACCAACTGGGAAGAGAAAGAGAGAACTCTCCATATCTGTCACAGTAAAATCCCTCATGCCCAGAAAACAACAAAACAAAACCCTTCAAACAATATGAGTATATTAGAATTCAAAGCTGCTCAGAAAGAAAATGAAAAATCTCCAGAATAGGATCTTATAGACCTGGAAGTATATGATCTAAGTGACACAAGAATACAAGGCTGCAGTTCTAAAATCTCTCAAAGAAATGAAAAAATTCTTGCAGAGCACCTGCACTGAGATGAATGATCTCAGAATGAAAATCCATCAACAAAAGGAACATTTTAACAAAGAAATGAAAAATATAAGAAAGAATCAGATGGAAATTAGATAAACAATGCAATAAAAAAATTGAGAAATAAAATAACCACCATAGGAAACAGAGCCAACCAGGTGGAGGAAAGAATTAATGATACTGAAGATCAGAACATGCAAACAACACAAAAAGGAAAAGACAGGGACTTCAGAGTCAAAAGGACTGAAAGAACTCAACAGGAACTATCTGACTCCATTAGAAAAAAACTATATTAGAATAATAGGCTTAGAAGAAGGGGCAGAAAAATCTCTATAGGGAACATATTCAAACAAATAGTAGATGAGAACTTTCCAAACCTATGGAAAGATCTATAACCCCAAATTCAAAAAGAAAATAGGTCCCTTAGCTACCTGGACCCTAGCAGATGTGCCTAGGAGAAGTCCAAGGCACATTATACTGAAGATGTCAAAAATCAAAGACAAAGAGACAATTCTCAAAACCAGGGGGGAAAAAAACTATAACCTTTACAGGAAAGCCCATCAGGTTACCATGAGACTTCTCAGCAGAAACTCCAAAAAAAGGAAGGAGTGGAATCAAGTATTCAAAATATTAAAAGAAAGAATCTTGCAGCCAAGAATAAATTATCCAGCAAAATTATCCTTCAGATATGAAGGAGGGATAAAGACCTTCTCAGACATACAAAAGCTGAGGGAATTCTCCAGTGCGAGGCTGGCATTTCATAAAATAGTGAAGGAGGCTCTCTGACCTGAAACAAAAATAAAAATAAATGGGGAAGAGTTGGGACAACAAAAAAGATATTTAAAAAGGGAGGAAATGGCCACAGAAAATCCTCATATATCAATCATCACCCTAAAAGTAAATACACTGAACTCATCAATAAAAAGGCACAGAGTAGCAGACTGGATTTAAAAAAAATAAAATCTGTCCATATGCTGTTTCAGCCATAAGGACACACCTCAGCCATAGGGAAAAAAACACCCTCAGAGTGAAAGGATAGAAAACAATACTCCAAGCAAATGGCATGCAGAGAAAATAAGGAGTTGACATACTGATAACTGATGAAACAGACTTCAGGTTAAAAAAGATAGCAATAGACAAAGGTGGACATTTCATAGTGATAAAAGGAACAGTATGACAAGAACACATGACAATCATTAATATATATGACCTCAATCAGGAAGCACCAAAATATACAAAGTAACTACTAGCAGATCTGAAAGAAGAAACTGAGAAAAACACAATAGGGGTAGGGGACCTAAATTTCCCTTAACATCCATGCACAGATCATCCAAACAAATTATATATATAATCAGCTATAAATGATACATTACAGCAATTGAACATAATAGGCAAATACAGGACACTTCATCTGACAACAAAAGATTATACCTTTTTTTCTAATGCACATAGAACTTTCTCAAGAATAGACCCTATTCTGAGACACAAAACTAGCCTCAGCAAATTCAAGAATACTGAAATCATACCAAGTGTATTCTCAGACCACAAAGCTTTGAAATTGGAGATCAACTGCCAAGAGAAAGCAGGAAAAAAAGCACATATATGGAGATTAAACATCTTATTAAAATTGAATAGATCAAAGAATAAATAAAATAAGATATTAAAAAGTACATAGAAACTAATCACAATGAAAATACAATGTATCAAAATTATTGGGGAGAAAGGATCAAGATAATGGCATAAGAGTACATCCCTGAAACCTCTTCTGGAAATTACAAACAGAACAGCCAAAATCTGACAAGGGAATCCCTAAGTGACACAGCCTCAGCTAAGAGATCTACCCACCACAAGAAAACCCCTAAAGGACAGAGAAAGGGAGGCAAATGGGAGAAAAGGAGAGAAAGCAGTGCTGAGATGGAACTTCAAAAACCCAGGGCAGGCAGAAGAAGGACCAAGGAGGGGGCTGGAGAAAACAGACTGAAGCACAGCACAATCTCGGGCAGGTGGAATAGTGGACAGTGGAAGCCCCTCAAGGAGACGAGATAAAGTGGTGCCCATGCCCTGGCTGCGGTGTGCTCCTGACAGGGGTCCAGGGGCCAAGCTTGTTCTATGGTGACCATCCCTAGCTGTGGTGCACTACTAAAGGAGGGCCAAGCTTGCTTTGTGGTGCACAGCTGCCTGAATTTCCATGCACTCCTGACAGAGTACTAGGCTTGTATTGCAGTACATGCCAGGCACAGCTGGGCACTCCCCTGAAGGAGGAGTGGGCTTATGCTGCAGAGTGTGCCACCCTAGCCCTGAGTGCTCCTGATGGAGGAACAGATCAGTATCATAGCTGAGCCAGCACCCAGGATAATGAGCAACCTTGGGACAAACAGCAGTGATGAACTGAACCTACTGCTAGGCAGAAACTGAACACGGAGCCTGGCTGCTTCCCCTTGCCCTCCCGCAAACTGCCATTACCCTGTGCTGCAAACAAACCCAGAGCTCTCCCCAATGAACTCCACCCAACACAATGAGGGAAACAGTAGGAGGGCTCAGGGAAACTGTAAAACAAAGGTACAGTGGCCTCCCTCTGAACAGATCTCAGAGGCAGAGAATATTATTGTCCAGCACATTTCCTCAAAGAAGAAGTACATTGAAACCAAGGGCAACTGAGTCAAAGAAGAGAAGCCCACCCTCTAGGAAAGCTCCAAGAGTGAGAAAATCTAACAACCAAGAGAAAATACTGTAAGACACTGCAGTGACACCAATTGGGAAGTGGAAAAAAAAAAAAAACCTCTCCATATCTGCCAGGAGAAAAAATTCTTTATGCTCAGGAAGAGAAACACATCAACTACAATGAACTCCTTCAGGAACAAAGTATCTCAGAGAGAAAATGGAAAGTCTCCAGAAAAGGAACTTGTAGATTTGGATATATATGATCTAAGTGACAGAATTCAAACTGTACTCCTAAAAATATTCAGAGAGCTCAGGAAATGCTGGCTGAATACTCAGACCCAAATAAATGATCTCAGAAAGGAAATCTCTCAACAAAAGGAATACTTTAACAAAGAAATTGAAACTTTAAAAAAGAATCAACTAGAAATTTGGGAGATAAATTATGCAATAAAAGAAATAAAGCATGAACTAACTAGCACAGGAAGCAGGGCCGACCAGATGGAGGAAAGAATAGTGAGATCAAAGGTAGAAACATGAAAATTAAACAAACAGAGATTTGAAAACCAAAAAAAGGAGAAAGATCTTTACAAGAACTATCTGACTCCATTAGAAAGAACAACATTAGGATAATAAGAATGCCAGAAAAAAAAACAGAATAAAATTCTAATGAGAGCTTAATCAAACAAATAGTAGACGAGAACTTTCCATCCCTATCAGAAGAACTGAAACCCCAAATCCAAGAATAAAACAGGACCCCTACTCACCCGAATCCTACCAGACCTTCTCCAAGGGACATTATACTCAAGAAGTCAAAAATCAAAGACAAAAAAAGAAATCTCAAGACAGGCAGCAGAACAAAAAATTATAATCTTTAAAGAAAAGCCCACCAGGCTATCATCAGACTTGGTAGCAGAAACTCTTCAAGCCAGGAGAGAGTAGAATCATATATTCAAAATACTTAAAGAGAGGAACGACCAGCCAAGAATAATCTATCAAGCAAAGTTATCCTTTAGACATGAAGGAGGAATAAAGACCTTTTCAGACACACAGAAGCTGAGGGAATTCACCAACACAAGGCCGGCACTCCAGGAAATACTGAAGGAGGCTACTCGATCCGAAATGAAAAGCCTAAATAAATGGCAAAAAGTTGGGACAATAAAAACATAAAAAGGGAAGAAGTAAAGGTCTAAATTCCCAAAAGAGAATAGAAATTTAAAGTACATTAAGAAAAGGAGCCACTTTTCCACATATATGAAACTTTCTTTTTCATAAAACCCATGTTAACTACTAAAAAGAAAAAAGAAAACCAAGACACACACCCGCCCACGCCCCCCCCAAAAAAAAAACAGACAATGAGAAAAAAGCAAAGAAGAAACCGAGACCCTGAACAACCAAAAACCAGAAGACAAAATGGCCATAGGAAATCTATGTATATCAATTATCACCCTAAATATAAACAGATTGAACTCACCATTAAAAAGACACAGAGTAGCTGACTGGATTGAAAAACAAAACCCATCTATATGCTGTCTCCAAGAGGCACACCTTACCTATAAGGACAAACACACACTCAGAGTGAAAGGGTGGAAAACAATACTCCAAGCAAATGGCATGTTGAGAAAAGCAGGAGTAGCTATACTTACATCTGATAAAACAGACTTCAGTATAAAAAGTAATAAGAGGCAAAAATTGGCATTTCATAATGATAAAAGGGACA
Organism: Lyroderma lyra; assembly: GCA_004026885.1. Lineage (NCBI taxonomy): Eukaryota > Metazoa > Chordata > Mammalia > Chiroptera > Megadermatidae > Lyroderma > Lyroderma lyra. Next base: position 6,083 of record PVJL010019120.1, on the reverse strand, counting down.
GTACAACAACAAGAAGACATGACAGTCATCAATATATATGCCCACAATGAGGAAGCACCAAAATTTATAAAGCAACTACTTAAAGATCTAAAAGGTAAAACTGACAAAAACACAATTATACTAGGGGACCTAAACACCCCCTTGACAGTCATGATCTGATCATCCAAACAGAAAATAAATAAGAAAATATCAGCTCTAAATGATACATTGCAACAATTGGACATAATTAACATTTACAGGATACTCCATCCTACAACATAAGACTATACATGCTATTCTAGTGCATATAAAACATCCATAAGGATATACCATATACTAGGACACAAAATTAGCCTCAGCAAATTCAAGAAAACTGTAATCATACAAAGCATATTCCCAGACCATGAAGCACTGTAATTGGAGATCAACTCCAAAAAGAAAGCAGAAAAAAAGCTATATACATGAAGATAAAATAACATGTTATTTAAAAATGACTGGATAATAGAAGAAATAAAAGAAAAGATTTAAAAATACATAGAAATGAATGACAATAAAAATACAACATATCAAAATGATTGGGATGCAGTGAAAGCAGTGATAAGAGGGAAATTTATATCATTAAAGGCCTATCTCAAGAAATAAGAAAAAGCACAAGGAAACAATCTAACGTCCCATCTTAAAGAACTAGAAAAGGAAGAACAAAAAAAAGCCCAAACTCAGAAGAAGGAAGGAAATAATAAAAATTAGAGCAGAACTAAATGAAATAGAGAACAGAAAAACAATAGAGAAAATTAATGCAACAAAGAACTAGTTCTTTAAAAAATTAGTAAGATTGACCAACCCCTCGCTAGGTTCACCAAGGGGCAAAGAGAAAAAATACAAATAACTAAAATTAGAAATGAAAAAGGAGAAATTACCACGGATACCACAGAAATACAAAGGATCATAAAAAATAGTATGCAAAACTATATGCCACCAAATTTAACAACCTTGAAGAAACAGACAAGTTTCTAGAAACATACAGTCTATCTAGACTGAACCAAGAAGAACTGGACAATCTAAATAGACCAATCAACAGTAAGAAAATTGAAACAATCATCCAGAACCTCTCCAGAGGCAAAAGCCCAAGAGCAGGTGGTCTGACCAATGAGTTTTATCAAGCATTCAAAGAGGAACTAATGCCTCTCCTCAAACGCTTCCAAAAAACTGAAAAAAAGGCAATTCTTCCCAATTCTTTTCATAAGGCCAACATAACCCTAATACCAAAGCCTGGTAAGGATAACACCAAAAAAGAAAACTATAGACCACTATCTTTGATGAACACAGATGCAAAAATCCTAAATAAAATCCCAGCAAATACAATACAACAATGCATTGAAAAGATTATACACCACGATCAAGTGGGATTCATCCCACGAACACAAGGATGATTCAATATATGCAAATTAATCAATGTGATACACCACATAAACTAATAGATAAAAAACATATGATTATATCAATAGATGCAGAAAAAGAATTTGACAAGATACAACATCCATTTATGATCAAAACACTGAATAAAATGGGTACAGAAGGAAAGTACCTCAACATAATAAAGGCCATATATGACAAACACTCAGCTAATATTATACTGAATGGGGAAAAACTGAAGCCTATTCTCCTAAAATCAGGAACAATTCAGGGATATCTCCTCTTACCACTGCTATTCAATACAGTACTGGAAGTTCTAGCCAGAGCAATCAGGCAAGAGAAAGGAACAAAAGCCATCCAAATTGAGAAAAAAGAAGTAAGACTCATTTTTTGCAGATGACATGATCCTTTATATAGAAAATTCTATAGGTTCTATGAAAAGCTATTAGAAATAATAAACAAATAGAGTAAAGTTGCAGGATATAAAATCAATGTACAAAAACCAATTGCATTTCTCTATATAAACAACAAAACTTCAGAAAAAGAAACAAGACAAACAATACTTTTTGTAATGTCAACAAAAAGAATAAAATACTAAAGAATAAACTTAACAGGGAGTGTGAAGGACTTATATACTGAAAACTATAAGACACTACTAAAAGAAATTGAAGGGGACACAAAGAAATGGAAAGCTATTTTGTGTTCATGGATTAGAAGAATCAACATAGTTAAAATGGTCACATTACTCAAAGCAATATACAGATTTAATGTAATTTTCTTCAAAATCCCATAGACATTCTTTCAAGAAATAGATAAAAATCGTCAGATTCATATGGAACCGCAGTAGCCTCCAAATTGCCAAATCAATCCTACATGAAAAGAATAAGGCTGGAGGCATCACACTCTCCAATTTCAATCTATATTACAAAGTGCCAGACAGCTTGGTATTGGCAGAGAAACAGACACATAGACCAATGGAACAGAATAGAAAACCCAGAAATAACCCACAACTATATAGACGGATGCATTTTTTTTATTACAAATATTCTAAGTGTTTATTTTGATTCAGGTTTCTTTTTCCTTTTTATTGTTAAATTGTTGGGGGTGACATTGGTTAGTAAAAATTACATAGGTTCCAGGTGTACAATTCAACAACATATCATCTATATGTTATGTTAGGTGTTCATCACCCAGAGTCAGTTGAGACCCTGTCCCTTCTCTCCAAACCTCTCCCCCATACGCTCAGATAACCACTAACCATGAAACTATTGATTGTGTCCATGAGTGTTTGTTTCTTTGTTGCTTTCAGGTTTGTGTTCCACAAATGAGTGAAATCATATGGTAGAAAGATAGTTTTTGACAAAGGAGTGAAAAATATACAATGAGGAAAAGAAAACCTCTTCAGTAAATGGTGCTGAGAAAACTGGAAAACCACATGTAAAAGAATGAATCTGAACTGTGTACTGTCACTGTATACCAAAACTCAAAATGGATTAAAGACCTCCACGTAAGACCCAAAACAATAAACTGTGTACAAGAAAACATCTGTACTGAGAGTGCAACAAAATGGAGGCATTATAGGGACTTCTGAAAAACTCCTCTAAAGATTACAACTAATAAAACACCTATACCTCAACCAAGGGCCCTCTACACAATGCACAATCACAGCTAAGAAACCCACTCATCGTATTAAGGTACCTGCAGGCAGGCAGAAGGTTAAACAAAGGAGAAATAAAAAGGGAAATGTGGAGAGCAAGGGTCCCTGCTTGGAACTCTATCGCTGGGGAGGGAGGAGGAAGAAAGCAGTGGGAGAGCACTCTGGACCTCATTTGGTCCATGAGACAGAGGAAAGGAGGCCCAGAGGCAGGGGCGTGAGATACCACAACAAGATCTCACATTGGCCCTCAGGAGGTGCAGACCAGTCCACAAAATGCAGTAGCTCAACTTCACTCTGTTTCCCAGAGAAGGGGGAGAGACAGGGCAGTGAGGAACCACAGTGCGAATGTTCAGGCCAGGAAGGAGAAGGAGAGAGAGGGCTGTGTGCATGTTTCTTGGCCCACAACCAGCACAGTCTGAAAGACCAGCATACAGGACTGACCCCAAGGCTCAGGGCAGAATCTGCACGTGGGACAAAATGAGAACAGAAAGGCGTAATCTCACCGAAACTCCCTGCATGACCCCTGGAGCCACAGGAAGAAAACAAAGCCACAAATGCCCCTTGCCCACAGACCTCTGCCCACTGTGTACAAGCAGTGAACACCAAAGAAACTGCAGCAGCATGGATCCAGAGAGGCTGCCAAAATGAGAAACCAGAGAATAGGAGCTCAAGATAAAAAGATGGGGACAGATGCCCCATTAGAAAGAGAGTTCAAAGCAATGATTATAAAAATGCTTAAGGAACTGAATGATAATTTCAACAGAAAGATAGCAAACATTAAAGAAGACTTACAAAGCATTATAAAGGACCAGACAGAGATAATGACTACATTAACTGAAATGAAGAGTGGAATAAAAGTCACCAAACTAGATAAAATAGAAGCACAAAGCAGTTTTTTGCAGAAAAAGCCAGCAGAAAACACACAACCAGAACAGACAAACTAGAATCCAAAGAAAAATAGGATGGTTGAGATTCCTCTGGACATTCTTACTGGAAGAATATTCAAATCATAGGTGTACCAGAATGGACAGAGGAAAAATAAGGGATCAAGAAATTATTTGAAGAAATAATAATTGAAAATCTTCCTAACCTGGTGAAGGAAATTGACAAATAAGGTCAGGAAACACAGAGAGTCCCAAACAAGATGATACAAAACAGAAACACACTGAGACACATCATAATTAAAATGGCAAAAGTTAAAGTAAAAGAGAAAATTCTAAAAATGGCAAGAGAAATGCAAGGGAAACCCACTGGACTCTCAGCTGATTTCTGACCAGAAACTTTACATACCAGATGGGATTGGCAGAAAATACTCAGCGTGATGAAAACCAAGGATCTACAACCAAGAATAATGTATGCAATAAGGCTAGTGTTCAAAATTGAAGGAAAGGTAAAGAGCTTCTCCGATAAGATAAAGCTGAAGGAATTTATCACCACCAAACCAGTACTATAAAGAATGTTAGAGGTTCTACTTTAAGATGGGAGTAGGGATGGGAGAGTGGATAAAATAAGGGAAAAAGGATACAGAAATTTAGCTTGATTGTTAACATAAAATTGAAAACAAAAAAATATAAAGAAAATATCTGTAGTAAACTTAAAGACCTTGGGTTTAAGGAGCACTTTATGACCATTACCTCAAAGACAAGGGAAGTAAAAGCAAAAATAAATGAATGTGACTATATCAAACTAAAAACTTTCTGCACAGCAAAAGAAACCAAGAAAAAAGCAAAGAGACAAACAAACAAATGGGTGAAAACATTTGCAATCATTGCCTTTGAATAAGGGGGTAATATCTAAAAATATATAAAGAACTTATACAATTCAACAACAACAACAAAAAAAACTAACAACCCAATTAAAAAATGGGCAGAGGACCTGAACAGACTCTTCTCCCAGGAAGACATACAAATGGCCAAGAGCTATATGAAAAAATTCTCAACATCACTAGCTATTAGGGAAATGAAAATCACCACAATGAGATACCACCTCACACCTGTTAGAATGGCTATTATCAACAAGACAGGAACAAGAAGTGTTGGGAGTGTGTGGAGGAAAAGGGGCCCTCATAGACTGCTGGTAGGAATGCAAACTAGTATGGAGCACAACATCGAGGTTCCTCAAAAAACTAAGGATAGAGTTACCATATGACCCAGCAATTCCACTTCTGGGTATTTACCCCCAAAATTTGAAAACCTCAGTCCACAAAGATATTTGTACCCCAATGTTCACTGCAGCACTATTCACGGTGGCCAAGTCATGGAAACAGCCAAAGTGTCCATTGATAGATGACTGGCTAAAGAAGCTGTGGTACATATAAACAATGGATTACTACTCAGCCATAAGAAAAGATGAAATAGGGCCATTTATGACAACATGAATGCACCTTGAGACCATCATGCAAAGCAAAATAAGACAGATGGAAAAAACGAAGGGCCATATGATTTCACTCATATGTGGAACACAAAGCTGAAAGCAACAAAGAAACAAAAAATCATGGACATAATCAATAGTTTAGTGGTTATCTGAGGTTATGGGGGGAGGTGGGTGGGAGAGAAGGGACAGGGTCTCAAATATATAGTGATGGAAAGAGAACTGATTCTGGGTGATGAACATATAACACAACACAGATGATATACTGTAAAATTGTACACCTGGAATCTATGCCATTTTTACTAACCAATGTCACCCCAATAAATTTAACAATAAAGAAATTAAGCAAAATAGATAATCCTAAAACTATAAAACTTATAGAATAGGAAAAAACAATCTTCATGGTCTAGGGTTTGGCAAAGAGTTTTTAGGGATGACACCAAAAGCACAATCCATAAGGGAAGTTAATTTATAAACTGGAAATTATCAAAGTTAAAAATTCTTGCTCTGTGTACAACACTGTGAAGAGAATGAAAAGAAAAGGCACATACCTGGAGAAAATATTTACAAACCATGTATCTGATAAAGAACACAGAAAAATATAAAGAACTCTTGAAACTGAATAGTGAGAAAACAAACAATCCAATTTAAAAAAGGGCAGAAG